>PRKT01001874.1:18698-43267 GCA_003671525.1 Saccostrea glomerata | reverse complement strand
AGGTCGGTGCCCTAGCACTCATGCATAGAATCACAACACGACTACTTGAAGTCCGTAACTACATATATTTATAAGAAAGGGGGGGGGGGCTCCAAAAACAGTTGACAAGCAAAAAAACCAAAAAAAAAAAAAAAGCAACAAAAACAAAAAAAAAAACTTTGCACCACACTCTAAAGTCCTTCTTTGGGGGTAGAGGGGGCTTTCTGTAACTTTTCTCTTCGGACTGCATTATATAATTTTTGAATCTGCGTATTTTTATGGCAATAAAAATTGTGGAGGGAACTTCCAATTCAAATTCTTAATTAAAACTACAGCAAAAGTTTATTATTCTCAGAAAAAATGAATCCCCTCCATCTGCATTTTTTTTTTTGCATGTTACTTGTGAGTGGTCGGAACTCTTAGCCGGGGTTGGGAAGGTACACGGAGGAAGGTACGCGAAAATCTACAGATCTACAGAGCAGAGCGGACAAAGATCTTTTCATTATATCAAAATATTCGATTTATTCTATATTACAGAAATTTTTCTCTCTATGTACAAAAATAAAAGGGGGTTCCTACCACCGGCACCCCTCCCCCCTCTGGATCCGCCAATGAAATATACACTGTATGGCTACAAGGATGAGACTTAATTGTACTCCTGTACAAGGTGTGGTGGCATCTTTGCCATGGTATGCGCAGTAGACCTTGTCCCATGTGCATTTTGCCTAATTTCTCCGAGTCCGAAAACAGTATCCCCCAAACCTGTAGTAATCGCTGTCCTTCATTCCTTCACCTTATTTTTAAGCCAAAAAAAAAAAAAAAAGATATGGATACACACATCTTGCCTTAATTTCTTTTCTTTACAAATATTTTAAAGTACTCAAGTCATTCCCTAAAATATACACAGGGTCAATCTAATAGATAAAAATGGGTATATAATGTACTATATACCGGTAGTATATGCATCCCTTATTATATGTATTCCGATATACTAGTACAATTAATTTCGATACCGATAATATATTCTATAATACATTCCGAGGTTTACCAATTGGATCCTGATATATAATTTCGCGTGATTTACGTTCATATGAAAGTACAAAAATAATGATGACATAGAAAAACTTGCGCGCCATTCAGCTAATATATTCTTTTTGCACGCCATTTAGCGACAATTCAGTGAATAATCGTTGGTTTTGTATTGGTGATCGTTGGTTTCGCATCGGAGTCTGTTGATTTTGCAAACGAGTCTGTTGATTTTGTTTTTAAGATTGTCTGTTTTGTATTTCATTATGTTTATAAAATTAGTTGTCAGTTTTGCATAAACGTCTTTTTTACCCTTTCCGCCGCCCATAGTAAACAAATATATTTGGGAAAAGATCTTTTTTTATATAAATCATTATACGCATGCGCGGACTAATTTTCAAATCCGCCATATGTGTCTGTCAAACGAGAGTGCCATGAATCATATTATTTATTGTTTTCAGTTTCTTGTCAGTCTAAAAATACAAAAAGATTGTTAATTACTTACATATAAAATAAATGACGAATGAATAATCTTTTTTAATTTCAACTTTGCATTATTTATTTACATATACATGTATATGTATTATTCATGAAATAAAAAAAAAGATCAACTTCATTAGACGAATGTTTTCTGCATAGAACATGACATACAGTGTATTAATGAATCTATCTTTAAGGTAACTATACCTTTACTCAGATGACTAAAAATTCCACTGAAAAGAACGAAAAACCACCTATTGCACATTTTACACCTTTAATTCTTGTGTTAAATTTCAATTTCAAATAACTAGGTCAATGACCTACTTTTTATGCTAGTGGCCCCTTAGTATTTCTCGGGATATACCTCAATTTTTTCACTCTATGACCAATATTTTCTTCACTCTCAAAATATAACAAGCAACAGAACTCTTTGAATAAAAAATATATATAGCACTGGAACAGTGTTGCTTCATGTAAAGAAACGATGAGTTTTGGTCATAAACTTGATAAGTATTAAAGTCCGAATTTCCTCTGTCATATCTATATTTTTCCCCATTTTTAATCGAATATTTAAAAAATATGACTGATAAGAACTCTAAATTATTAATAGCCTCATATTACCTTTGTTGCCATAATTCTCATGGTATTAACATTATATGGGGTCAATGATCAAATTATTAAGTTATGCTGCCTGGAATGGTTTTTCTTCATATTTTTGAATTTCTTTATTTAATAGCATTCAATTATTTGAAATAATTTATGAGCTTTAAGACAAATAGAATTTGCAAAATGATGTCTAAAAGTACATGTAACCCTTACATTGTGACATATATTGTAAGAAATAAAAGATTTCGACAAAAACTAAAAATTTAGTCCGAATTTCCACTGCATTACCATACACTGACATTAGTTCCTGTATATTTTCTTCAAATAATAAAATCTGAAATTTTAAAATTGATATTGAGCTTAAACTTCGTAATTTTATCCATTTAGAACAATTTTTGATTTAACATATTACACTTTATAAAATTTCCTTTCTGTTTTCTGAAACCTGAGTAAACGTCTTCCTTAAGGTACTGAAAGAATTCATAACATAAAAGTAACGGGGCATTACAAAATCTTTTTAAGAATAAAATTTTGAGACAAATTGATTTATGATGTGCTGATGACAATATACAATACGTACCCATCCCACCCCTCCCCCACGTACATGCAAGGTAATGTTACTGTATGCTGTACAAAATACAATAGTTCACAATGGACTATTACTTTAAATATTTGATGCACTTGACGAGCCCGCTTCGACACTCTCCCACAAGAAGTTCCCCTTCATCAGTCATCGACAGCGCCCGGGGACTGTCCAGTTCGGGTACGGTGATGTACCACAAGAAGAAACCGTCCCTGTTAACCACATGAATCTTATCTCCCAGGCAGTCTGCAACTATTATATTACAGAGGCTGTCCGTGGCCAGGGAACCCCCGACAAGACTATCTTCCTTCAGGTGTCCACGGTAGGAAAATCTGTACTGTCCCTCCTCATTGACCACGACTATAACCTTCCTACCCCAATCTGCGGCACAGATATCTCCGTTTCCATTTTCGGCAACGTAAACTAACTTTTCGTACAGTGGACGGTTTTTGGAATCGAACTGTATCTCTTGAATTGGTTTTCCATTGCGACTGAATCGGACAATCTTCATCGATTTTTCATTTTGTTTCATGCATACAAGGAAGCCACCCTCTCGTGTGCTGGCTATACCGGAGGCTGACCAGCCCGTGCAGCAGACGGCAAAGTCTATGATACATTTAGAACTAGTTTGTCCTGGGTCATTTTCAATCGTTTCCAACCGGTTGAACATGTAGTTATTAAAGACTAACTTTCCTTTATGGAGGGTCAAGTAAAGACCGCATTCACTTTCAATTGGCTTGACATCTTGAAGATTTCCATAAAAGTCAAACAATTTTAGTTTTGGTACACTACCCCCTGCCCAAAATTTGCGTCCACGCATAAATACCAAATCAAACAACCGATTTTGGCTTATGCGAGGAGGAAATCTGGTATCTATGGTTTCAGAAAGCTGGGGTGGATTCAAAACAGTCAGTGTGTCTTTCTTTGATTCATTTTCTGGTAGATAGGCTTGGAAGCTCTCTGGTTTAGCAAGATTTCCAAAATATTTCCGTAGTTCCTTTTCAACTTCGAATCTTGATAATATGGATGGCATGGTTGCATCTTCTACTTGCGGTACACTGTTGAACTCTTCCAAGTCTTTTTCTAGTTTTAATAGTTTTAATGCACTCTTTATATTTCGTTTCTTTGGGATTTTATTTCGGAGTTTTCTTAACTGATCTAGTTTATCTACAAGCTCTATTCGTTGTTTTTCCATTTTATCCCTATGTTCTTCTTCAAACTCTTTTAGATCGGTGAGTAGTTGTTCACCAGCTTTTTCAATCTCTTGTTTTAAGAACTCTACCCTCTGTTTAATATTGTCTGTCATGTTTTGGTAGTTTTCTGCTATGTTTTCTTTCCGCTTATTGATGTATTCCAGTGCCCTTTCATAAGAATAAGACAATGATTCAAGTCTCAAATTTTCCCGCGTAACAGTATCGAGAAGCTCTGGTATTTTATTGGTCAGTTCTTCTATCACGTGACTTTTGTGATCAAAAGACACGCAAAGCAAGCAAACAGGAACCCCACAGGTTTCGCAAAATGCTCCACGCTCGAACTCAGGATGCAAAGCACAAGAACAATCATTATCTTCATCGTCTTCTGTGAAATATTCTTCAATGGCGTGTCCGAATTCCATTTTGAGTCGTGTATGTACCGGCAAGCAGGTCTCGCATAATCGGACCTGGCATCTTTTACAATAAAATTCAACTGGGTTTGGACAATCGCACTGTAGGAGGTCTTGAGCTTGGACGACATTTGCGCTCATTTTGGAAGTTACACATGTATGTTCGCAACCTGTCGGAAAAGACTCTGATATTTGACTGAACATCCGGATATTTCTACTTGCCTAGATATTGATTAAGCATTATTTTTTCTTAAATCTAAGGTTAGAAGTACGAAAGTCGGATAGACTCATTTCTGAAAAGATAAAAAAATAATTTAACTCGTTATAACGAGTTAATTATCTCGTTATAACGATTTAGTTATGTCGTTATAACGAATTAGTATCTCGTTATAACGAGTTAATGATCTCATTATTACGAGTTAATTATGTCGTTATAATAACTTAGTTTTATCTCGTTATTACGAATTGCTTATCTCGTTATAACGAGTTAGTATCTCGTTATAATGAGTTGGTTTTCTCGTTATAACGAGTTAGTTATCTCGTTATATTATATAACTTTGTGAAATCCGATAATCTGATTGGTCAATACGAAGTACTTATTTTTTAATAACGACCGCTGAAAGCGAATAATGACTCGCACGAGCTGCCTCGTTTTCACTTTCGCTTCAATCAAAATATGGATTCCACGAAAGCTCGCAAGTTTGCGAGCTATAGCGAAGAGGACTTAAAGGTACTTGGACACAGATTTGGAGTTATTATTTTCTCTATAATATTACGGCTTATATATTTTAATAGCATTTCACACAAAAATTAATTAAAAATCTTATTTCGATTAAAAGATATCGAAATTTCAAATTTTTCGGCGGGTTTGATTGACATATCCTTGCACTCTCACAAATTTAAGTTTATTCCTAATCCTTTGGAAAAATGGCAATCTCGTCTCACGAGCACCAGGACGTTTTTGATCAGGAAGCTGCAGGTCGTCAGAGTTTTCCATATCAGCTGAATGTCATCTACATTGAACGTCTAGAAATTTTATCAAAACTCAAAAAAAAAAAGTTATTGTAAAAATGAATTTTAGGAGTTTTTATTTTGTGATAAAATTCAGATAAAAATTCAGCATATTGACGATATTCTGTTATAATGCATTGTTAAAACATTTAACACAAAACTTTGAATTTAATTAAAATTAACAAGTACAGTAGTTTTAATGTAAGCCTAGTTAGTTATCAGAAAGGGTCACGGTAGCCTTGTGGTAGAGCGTTCACTTTGTGATCGGCAGACCCAGGTTCGATTTCCTTTTGCAGCTAACCTAGGTAGTGAATGTTCCTTCGACAAGCGCTCTACAATCGAAGTGAAAGTCCCCCGACTTAAACGATAAGTGCCGTGTCACGGGAGGCGTTGGCACGATAAAGAACCCTCAATGTTCAAAGGCCCTGAGAGCCGAGAATATGGCTATATTTAGAGCCTTTCACCAGCATTCAGTGACGTCTCTGTATGAGTGAAATATTCTCGATCGGAACGTTAAACAATATACAATCGTTCCATCAGAAGAAAAACGGAAGAAAGCAAGATACAATTAAAAAGAGTTCTCCAATAATTGAATTTAAATGTTTAGTTAAACGTTAAACGTTTTCATTGATTCAAATTAAAAACAGCAACGTTTTAAAAAGAAATTTCGAAAGCCCGGAAGGATTATTCTAAATTCAAGTTTCGAAATACGAGATTCGAGATTCGAGTTTCAATATTCAAGATCCATACTTACCAATCAAAAGCGGGTTCAACATTTGATTACTTCCCTTTATAATGTTTTAACTATCAAGAATTCGTTGATTATATTTATAACAATTTGACCATTTTCTAAATTTCTGTTTTTATTTGTATATATATAATTGATAAATTTAACGATTATTTATGAGTCATTGGTGCTAAGGATTTTTATAATTCTTATTGTTTCACCTAGTACTTCCAGCATCAAAATCTCTGTTTTAATAAGAGAACAGGCCTCTGTATGATCGTGATATAAATAACCACTGTGTTGATACAACCATTTTTTGGGGGTCGATCATACATGGAGTTAAATGTCAACATAATATAAAGAGAAAATAAAGATAAGGAGAGAAAAAATTGCGAATTGCAACAAAAAGGGTTGATTTTGTTCAATAACTGCTGAACATAAATTAAGGATAAAATGAAAATGAGAAGGGGGATTAAATACATATTTGAAAGGTGTATAAGTGTATCAAAATTTAGTTTTTAAAATGAACACAAGGGGGGGGGGATTTAGTTTTGCTATATTGTTTTTATTTAGCTTGAAATATCGTAAAAAAATAGCTGCTTATACCGATTAAAATTAAATTTGAGATATTGTTTTAAAATTAGCAATAATACTGTACAAAGTTAAAAGCATACAGGAACACTAACCTAGGCATTATATATTATAATTAGCAAAACAGATAAGTACATACATTTTGTAATATAACAAATTGTTTGAATTTATGTGTGCGTATATGTGAACAAAAATAAATAATTTAATAAAGAAAATGACCAGGACGGAGTTAAGCCAAATTGAATTTAGAAATTTTGGTTTGTGCTATATAGCATAAATATAATTTTAAAAGATGTCAAAAGTCCTGAAGATGTCGGCTAAATTGCCAGTAATTTTGAAAGGGAACTCTCATCAGATGCTAGTCCCAAACTCCAAGCAGGTTTGTTTCGGTAATGAATTGGCCATTTATTCTAGCACGACAAACCTGTCCTCGCCATTTCCGATAGATATGTTTTTTTTTTCTATAGATAGTTTTCGATGGACCTAAATTTAACAAGAGTTACTTCCCGTTGACCGCCATACTGGAGGTCAAAATGCTCATATTCCTTCATTGTTCAACCAATATTGAATTTTTATATTTGCGATTTTGAATTAGGAATCATTATTTTTCTTAAGTATATAAATCTTTGGAAGCCTCCTTTATTTAAAAAAAATTATTCGATAAAGATTTTCCATCAAAATATTTCTGCTCTATTTTCTTTAACTTGGTAAGACAAAGAGGAAAACTCACTGAGTCGACCTCCAATATGGCGGCCAACGGGAGGTAGCTTTTGCTAAATTTAGGCCCATCGAAAACTATCTATTTTCTAATGTATAAACAAAGAAGTGTTCTTGTGATGTTTAGTAATGTATCTAACACTAATCTTATAATCTTAGCTAAGGAACTTGCCTTAATTCTTCTGTAATTTACTCTGTTGATTTTCATCTGACATGGTGATTTGACAGCGTCTTCTCTGTTGATATGACGTCATGTTTTACGGTCTGACGTAACAGTACTCCGAGGATTTACAGAGCCCTATTAGAGTCATTATTTATATAGACATAGTATAAAACAGGTTGGTTAATAAAACAAAAAACAAACAAATTAGAGGGAAATTGAGATAACCTTAAATTTCAATATATTAAAGGGGAAGTTGAGAATAATCTTTACCTTTAATATATAATTTTGATAAAAATTGTGTGAAAAAACAAAAAAAAGGACATTATCAGCAAATACAATTTATCATTGAGTCAAATGCTGACTGACGTTTTTCATACCAATTGTTAGTCCATTATTTATACATTGAATTGACGACGAATTTTTCCGTTATTTCACGATCACGACAAGGAGCGCAAGGCGTGTGTGACTGGTCGGAAGGGGATGCTCACTCCACCATGGCACCTGATCCCACCTCTGATGTTACGGGGGTCCGTGTTTGCTCTGCTCTTGTTTTGTATTGTTTTATGGACTTTGAGATTGAATACTGTTCGTTATCTCCATATCCTTCTTTACTAAAAAAAATCACGTATAAGGTCTTACTTCATAAAATAATTAACATAAGAATCTGCATTTTGAAGCTGGTACTATTTTAATTGAATTCATGAGGTAACAAATATCAATGAAGTACCGTATTTTCTCAAAATTAAAGGAGATATAATTGCAACGAGCAATTTACAGAATTTTGATTTAATTTTTGATCTCAAGGATTTGGAAATATCGATAATTTTCTTGATGAACATGTGTCCTTAAAAGGACCCAGGCATTGGTTAAAATTTGAGGCTTGTTCTTTTGTAAAAGTATTAGTTGCATCTTCAAACGACTACGCTTTACGCTGTTCTATATATTTTACTAGACTTGTTCAGTTCTGCAATGCCCCCCACACTTTTAATAACAATTTCAAAAAGGAAATTTAATCATTTATGTATCCTTTTAATCTTAAAGAAAGGATTTGTTATAACTTCAGAGGAAATCTTTTAACAGTTCTTACAGTTTTGTTTTGTGTTATTTTTTGTTTGAACGTTCATGAAATTTTCCTTATTTTAACATGAAAAAAAGAAGTTTCTATTCAATCAAAATGTCAATGAGGATGTTTTGGACTTTTTTCCTGAAATTTCTTAAACTTATTTTTAAAGATTCTGATATATGTTTAAACCTTGACTAAATCTTAATCTCTGTGCATGTCTTAAAGAATTTATTATCGCAAACTTTTTGAGTTGATACAGTATTTTTATTATTATTTGATAGGCCGTATTTGCAATGGGATAAAGGAAATCCTTGCAAAATGTGTGAAAAAAAATATTCTTTTGTGAAAAAATTGATATGGTTTGTCATATTATATATTAAGGACGCGTTCGATCCTGAGATTTTGAGCGGATTTTGGTCCTGTCCTTTATCTATAAAATACTGCATCATTTTTAAGTTCTAAATTTAAATCTGAATTAAACAATACAAATTGAACTATATTCAATGAAAAAACCGCGATTAAATTTCATTCAAGTAGAATGTGGCGGAAGGTTTTTTAGACGAAAATGATAAGTTTTTCCCTTTTGAACTATAACAGTACTGTTAATTTTGGATTCCTATTTTTCCACGCTGGTTGCACACAAAGCTGTTTTTTACAGTGAAATGTGTTATGCTGGTTCTGAAATATCTATTAAATTAGTTCTTATGAATTCTATCAACAAAGTGTGACAAATATAGTAAATATATTCTAAAAATCTGGGGAAAATTGGACCAATTTTAACATACATTTTACACTTTTTTAGTAATATCTGAAAATTTATATCATATACCCCCACTTTTGATGTTATTTTCTAAATATTCAAGATAATTTTGACCTATTTCTCAAAATCAAAAAAAAGTTAAAGACTTTAGAATAATTTTCTTTCTTATTAAATTTTAAATGCCAGAAAAATCCCATTTTATTAGTGCAGAAAGGTAAAATAATTGATTATGCGTTGCACTTTGAAACTTTTTCTCAGTCACAATTTTAAAGTGTCTCTTTTTAAACAGACTTAGAGTTCATTTTGTTTCATGCTTTAATTTGATAAAAATATTGGAGGGAAAACGTTGAATATGTAATTTTTAATTCAGACACAAATTTCAGAGCAAAAAGGTCATATTAAATGTACTCTAGCGCCAAAAGAAGCATATTGACCCCCCATTTTTTGATTTGAATGTTAAGTAAGCTATGTATGTAGAAACTAAAAATATACTTGGCAAAAAAAGTTTAAGACTTTAAAAATCAGGATCTAACGTCGTTAACAGAATCATTTAGTTTACCCCTATAAAATTATGTAATACTTCAATTAAAAAGAACATTGGTCATTGCTTCTCATGGTTGAATATCTTAAATCCCGTAAATGTAAATTACCTTCTTAGAGAAGTAAATTACTTTGTAATTAATTAAGAATCAATAAAAATTTCCAAATTAAATTACGTATAATATAAACTCAAGGAGTATCCTGTTGTTGATAAAAATAGCTTTAGATAATACACGACTTAAAGAATCAGAATTATACATGCACTAATTGACAATTGATGATGTCGGATTTGTCGCTAATTAATTTAAAATTATTATACCCCCCGCTTGAAAAGCGGGAGGGTATATAGTAATCGTTAATTTCGTCCGTCTGTACGTCCGTCTGTTACGCTTTGGGGTACCCATCTCTTATCCGCAATTCCTCTCATACCACTGAATGAAATTTGATGACACTTTCACAGAATCTTTATTACATATTACCATTGTGCACCTTCTATTTTACTTTTTGATCCGACACATATTTTGGGTTTCCCGGCCACAGCAAAACATATGTATCATTTATTGAGCTCATCGCTCACCATAAACCTAGTCCACAATAAATTAAAGACCCATGTGATTTGAGATACAGTATGTGCCTAGTTTAGTAAAAATATCTCACAGTACCTCTAGTTCAAAATAAATTTAAGACCCATGTGATTTGAGATACAGTATGTGCCTAGTTTAGTAAAAATATCTAAATATCATTTGAAAGTGCCATTGTGATTTTTTTTACTTCAGTTATAACATTTTTGCTTGAGTAGAATTCAATAATTGGAAATGGGGTTATTTTCTTCAGTAAATGTTAAACTAGTGGAGTAGCAAGATTTGTTTTTGAAAACGATGATACTCCCGTATGGCAGCTTATTTTGAAGAATGAAGTATCGTAAATGCAAATCAAATTCTTAGATTATGTTCAAAACTGAATAGACACATAAATGCAAATGGTATTTTTTTTTTAAATCACGCATGCTATTTTTTTCTTATGCCATTTTAATAAATAATTTGATTTGCCAATAGGTTACCCACTCTCAAAAGTAGCACCAACAATAATTGTGTTCCATGCTTTTTTAAAGTAATATTGATTGAAACTTGCAAATCAGATAGACATTTAAGAAGAGAAATCTTGAATATCATACGTCATTTATTTTCATCATTAATCTATAAATAAATAACAAATAGTTATTCATTTTCATTCTTGACAATTACATCAAAGAAATTATCAACATTTATCATAAAAAAAAATAAAATCAAAATTGAATGCGATACCAAGTTAAAGCTTTACAGATATTTTATATGTTTATTACATTAGAGGCAAGTCGTGTAACATCTGGTCATTGTCTCTCAAAATCTTCTTTTTCTTTCTGTATTGTTGATTCTTTACCTTCAAAAAACATGTCTCATTTTACTTTACAATCTGGGGAATACTGTGACAAACAAAGGATTATTAAGATTTTAAAAAAATTGCTTACGCAGGTGAGTTAAGGCTACCTTTGGAGGTTTCTATGTAAAATATATATTTAAAACCCATAATTTCATTACCTACTACACAGAAAATACTAATACTTGTTTTCTAAAACATTCTTGGTACCAAAGACAAGCGAACACCACATTATGACGTCATATTATGATGTCATCGACCTCTGCTACACAAGTTTATAAGAAACATCAACAAAATTGCTTCGGCGCAAGGGCATATTTTACTTTGTCTTACACACACAAGGAACAAAAAGACGCATAATATTTTTCAATGATTTAAGATATTACTGCACAAATGTCGACACTCCAATTGTTTAGTTTGCACAGTGCAGAGTAAGTTTCCTAAAATTTTATCAATTAAGAAAGTGCATAGGATTTGTGTAGCAACTTTCTTAATTTAAAGAATATTCTCCCTAATACTATACATTATTTATTTTAAATTAAATAGGAGATACCCATTCGCCGACATTGTTTTATTTATGTGTTTCATTACTTTGAATGAGAAAGAACAGCCGTCATAAAGTGCATTTGCACTTGTATACTGTGAGTACAAAGTATGCATAAGAAAAATCAGTTTACACTAACTTTCTCTGTATATAAAATATTCAACTTATGCATCTTTGTTGGCTCATTTGCATAGAAACACCCCCTATGTTTAGCCTAAACTCTCTTGCGTATATCAATACATAATGCAACACTTAGTGTAACTTAGAAAAAAAGCATATATTAGATATGGCATCTTAGATAAGGGATTGATTGTATTATGTTTAACGTCCCTCTCCAGAATATTTCACTGATATGGAGACGTTACCATTGCCGGTGAAGGGCTGTAAATTTAGGCCTATGCTCGGCACTAACGGCCTTTGAGCAGGGAGGGATCTTTATCGTGCTACACCTCTGTGACACGGGGCCTCGGTTTATACGGTCTTATCCGAAGGACCGCCCTATTGAGTCGCCTTTTACGACAAGGAAGGGGGTACTGAGGACCTATTCTAACCCGGGTCCCCACGGCGTAATAAGGAAGAGGTAACTTCTCAATGTTGGAAAACTCTTACGTCTGTACGTAATCTATTGGCAAATGGTGTAAATTATGCTTTTGAAAGATCCTTTTGTGAGTCTCAGTATTGCCTGAAAATAAAATATCATGTCGGATTAAAATAAGTTTCTCCTTGCTTTTGTCTCTTTATAAGATCTTGATATTGAAGTATTTAACCATTATGTTCGGTAATTTTTATTCAAAATATTGTATCATTCCAAATATATTTTAGCAAAGGGTATAATTCCAAATGTAAAGTAAATCAGCATTTTCAAGATATTGATAAATTAGGATTGAACATATATAAATGAAAAAATCTTATAACAAAATTAATATAAGTGTATGTTATATCAATGAAAATACTGTATGAAAGGTAAATCCAAAGTACTACTTCAAAGATAGAAAATAATCTACTCAGTCTAATAAAAAAGAAAAGTCTGGACTTTTACCTGTGTCAGTTCTTCAGAGTAAAGTGCATAATCTTCGTCATCCATACTTTGTGTGTTTAAATGATTATGACAAAGCTGATTCCTGTACTTGCGGATTCTTTCAATATCGTCACCCTGTGTTTTCTGTCCAATCGTCGGCTCTTTTCCCCAACCATTAGTTGGCGGTGGAACGTTGCTTCCAAAATTCCTCAATAATTTGTACATGATTGGGACATCAAAGTAAGAGGACTCTACCACTGAGCCGGAAGCTGTGATGTAACACATATAACATATTTTTGTGATATTATAAAAGCATAAAAATATCATTCGGTTTAGTCAAATCTTAAGGAAAAACTTCATTTTATTTTGTTTATTTCTTTATTTTATTTAGAGGTATGCTGTATATAAGTCACAAATTATTACCAGGATAAACAATCCTAACTTCAGAAGCTGTGAATCTAAAAGGTCCATTACAAAGAGGTTCCTTGTTGTCCTTGAGGCATTTTTGTAAATCATCAGGTGAAAAAATGGAATCAAAATACAACTGCATTGCATCTCGTCCAAGTGTTATAAGCTTTGTAAGCTTTTCCTCTTTTGCCAATGGAACTGCGACAAACCAAAATCATATTAACATTTAAATTAAATTATTTTGCAAAT
Organism: Saccostrea glomerata; assembly: GCA_003671525.1. Taxonomy (NCBI): domain Eukaryota; kingdom Metazoa; phylum Mollusca; class Bivalvia; order Ostreida; family Ostreidae; genus Saccostrea; species Saccostrea glomerata. The sequence goes on along the minus strand of PRKT01001874.1, from coordinate 29,783 downwards.
TATTATTTTCAAATTATGAGAATATTTGATAAAATATATGTCTGTTTATTTACGAAAAATCATAAAGATCATTTACTTACCTTTCGCAGATTTAGCACAGGGAACAGATGGCGCGTCCTAAGATTTGAAATGACAAAAATTCAGACAATATATGACAAGTGAAAGTTGTAATCAACAGATTTGTTTCAATATTAAAGAATAAATGTAAAAACATTGCATAGAACACCTCAGAAATATCTAATATTAAAAAATCCTCTTAAAACTTTGTAGTAGATATCCGATACTATTTTTTTTATCAAGTCACTTACGATTCTCCAGAATTTTGTCAGAGCGTCTTCGTTTATCACATGTTTCCCTGTAAATCCATGTCTTGGACATAATATTTGACCTTTTCCAGATATTTCGTCTTCATATACATAGCACCCGACACTATCGGAAAGAACATTTTGATATGAACACTGAAATGCAACCCTATATGCAACTTTTTTGTGAAATGTGCTTGTTAAGTATCCAAGCCTATTTTCAAGAGTCTCCTTAATATTTCCGGCAATATTAGCATCAATAGGTGCGTTTTGTGGTCTCAAAATCTGGACTTGAATTGCAGTTTGCGTCACTACCAAGGCAATTAGGTGGTCTTTGTATACAAAAATCGCTATGTTTTTATACAAGCCTGGTATACTTTCATCTTCTACCACCTCCCACTCTGTTCCCACAATGCAGGCAACTATCAATCGGCAGTAAAAGAAGAACGGTAAAAACTGGAAATGAAGCACCAACACAGATGACTTTGTTTCCATTCCCCGTAAGGCGATCAGTTCCTTTCTACCAAAGTCTCTTTTGTTCATACATGGGACGTAGTGTTTTACTTCTCCTATTGCCAGTAATCCTAGTCTTTGCATATATTGCAAAATGGTCGGCCTTTCCCAAGAGTTAATTGATAAGCTTTCCCAAATTCCACTTAGAAAGTTGTCCATGAGATACCCAGTCCTGTGGAAGTACTGCCAGTCTCTGTCAGTTTCTGCTAAGTCTCGGACATGATTCCTGTCTGATATTATGAATTTAAATGTATCAACAAACCATTGGACGTCAACAATTATAGTATCTGAAAGGTTCTCCTCCTCAAAGTGCAGAATCAATCCAATGTCGTGGAAAAAGCAGAGAGCATCCTCAATTTTTATACCATCATCTTTGTTAGCCTTCCAGTATTTCTCTTTGAGTTCTTCGACTGGAACGATCTTCTTTGAACGTCTCATTGTGATCAAAGCCAGTTCAATAACTGACCATTCTTTTGGAATGCTTTCTTTCCATCTTCTGTCTTTGGCAATAGAAACAATACAATTTTCTAACTCAGATAACAATTCGAATTCGTCACCTTTATCGAAAGGAAAATGGACGAAGAAAGACCTCTTATGGTTTAAATGTTTCTTAAGATTTGAATTTGTAGGTAGCAAATCCAAGAGCTGTCCATAAAATTCGTTTTTATCCTACAGAAACAATAGATATTCACGATGTTTACAATACAGTTTATAAATATACATGTTTTCTCATACGCAAAAATAACAAGAAGTAACTTAAGGATAAATAACACAAACAAATTTCTCCCCCAGAAAGTGAATTATCTTTATGTTTTCTGAAGCCCTTCTCACGAAAGAAGAAATATTCGACCTTCTTGCAGTTTCGCGTTTGAATAATTCCCCGAAATTTGGGGGAAAGTTGAAAAATGTATGTTTCTATTTCAATATTTTCTTTAAAGGTTTCTAATTTATTTCCTATCCTCTTTATGAACAACTTGTATCTATAATGGTATGCAAATAAATACCCTGGGTCAAATACATTATGTAAGGCAAACAGTTTTTTCTTAATATCTTTCAAATGTAATCAATATACAAATAATGATAAAAATTGAAGTAAAAAGTTTATAAACAATCCTAAAATGTGTTAATATTTTTTTCTGGAATCTTAACAGTGGTATTACATTTTAAAAAAAATTAAGGAATTGGGTAAAATTTCAGCACTAATAAAAACGAGAAGAAACATTAACACAGAAAAATTACACGTATTGAACAAGATCAGGAAAGAATTATCTCCTCTAATGTCTACATGAACACTGTCCAAACAAATATTATAATTTTCGTCAACTTTGATTATATTGATACCTTACTGCTTCTTTTTTCCCTTCAAACACCTTTCTTAAACACTTATATTTGGACTTGCTCGTAAATTTCTTCTAGACTTCGTTTTGTGCATATGGAAAAGAGTTATAAAGACCCAGATTTTTACATCATTTCCTGGTTGAACAAGATGACGCAGAGTACTAAATGGGTAGGCTTTAGCTGATTGGCTGAATTCTGGTAGGTAAATATTTTCATTTTAAAGTAAAAATATTCATGTTTGAAATAAATGATAAAATATAGGAATATTACAGAAATTATAGAAATACCAGGGGATAGGAGGTTGTAAGAGTGGGGATTCATATTTTTGGCAGGGTTATATACTGCCCATCGCTGTAAGTTCTAAATAACTTCAAATTTGACCTATAAACGCCACAGCACGGTATATTTTATTCGAATTTATTCGGGGCGCATATTGTTTTTGTCCTGTCTGTCTGTTTGTCTATTTATCTGTTTATCTTTTTGTCTGTTTTTTGGCTGTCTGTTGTCAACTTTAACCTTTGCCATAACTTTTGAACCGTGAGAGATACAGACTTTACATTTGATATACATACTCCACTAATTAAGCACTTTCAAATGACACCATGGACAATGACCTTCTGACCTTGATTGTGACCCATATACTATAAATAGCTTTTTAAAAAAACTTTTGCCATAATTTTTGAACCATAAGAGATAGAGACTTCATATTTGGTATGCTTACTCCACTAATTAAATTCTTTCAAATACTAACAAGGTCATTTACATTGTGATCTTGACTGTAACCTATTAGCTAAAAATAACTTTTTCGAACTTTTGATATAACTTTTGAACCATAGGAGATAAAGACTTTATATTTGGTATGCATATTTTACTAATTAATGCTTTCAAATGACACCAAGGACAATTATCGTGTGACCTTGACTGTGACCTATTTGCTAAGAATTGCTTTTTAGAACTTTGTTGCCGCCGGGCGCATAGTGTTTCACATACACATCTTGTTTTCTTTGTTTTTAATAAGTGCTTATAACAAACTTTCAAATGATGTAAGAAATTTGTGTGAAAGGGATATAGTAAATTACTGGGAGGGCATAAGGTTTGTATTGAGTTTTATGGTAAATTAATTGGTACTCTTTTCCCATATGGTACATGTACATGTTTACAATAACTACGATTTCCAGTTTTATAAAATTAGAAGCAACCAGTGCAAATTCTGGGAAAATTGTACTGTAACTCTTTTATGCGGAAGATAAGAAAATTTGTTTGTGGTATGCATCCTTAAGGCAGCACAAATAGAAAATTAAAATCAATGTATATTAAGATTTTTCTAAGCAGCACTTGCAGTGTGTTTTTAAACGCATGTTTTTAATATTGGCAAACATTATGGCGCAAATTATCTGGGTTTTTTTAATAATGACACAGAAGAAAAATTGAAATGGGTTGGCCAATGGCTTGTGGTCTTCATTCAAATAAACTGATAAAGATATATCAGAATAACTGAATAATGAATTTCATTCATATAATTCACACAAAATTTAACATGTTTTCTAAAACTTGATTACTATTTTCTTCATCGGTCTTTGTGTTTATGTCCTGTGGCAAAAACAGCATAAACATTAATGATTTTTTTAATGTCTCTGTTTATCTTAACGTGTTAAAATAATCAAAAATTAAGACATAAAATTAATGCTATAATGTTATCTATTCCAGCTATACGCAACATCAATAAATGATATATTCTAATACAGCAAAATAGATTTGTATAGTTTTAACGTACCACTACATACTCCATTTTTTCATGTTTAAAATAAAACTGAGATTGATGTAGCATGTGTACTTATTACCTTTTGGGTAACATTTTCACTGTGTGTAGCTACAATAATGATTGTTGTGTCCTCAGCACAGTACGTGTGAACAGATTTCAGCCAAAATATAACATATTCTAAAATAACTAAACGAAATATAATTTTTATTATTTCCAAAATGAATGGGTTTAACAAATATCTCAGAAATAATAAAAATGTATCTATCATACAGCTAAGATATTTTGCATAGCTCTCTGAACAGAGTTAGTTGAGCTAAATTTTTCTGTATACATTTCTTTAGGTACAAAGTATTGTTTTTCAAATAACCAGCCCAATTAACAAAAAGAAATATAATTGTTTTAATGAATGGATTTTGAAAATATTTTCTTAAAATTACAATTACAGTATAAGTACAATTATTATCTAGCTCATCTTTCCTTCAAATTATTACTGTATTATTTATATTAAAACATCATTATGGTCAATTATTTCCCTTTGGTCCAATGAATTTAAAAATATTGCACAAAAAATCTCGTTTTTTATTAACGTATATTCTAATCATTAATTGTAAATTATGAAACACACTTTAAATACCAAATTATTTAACACGTTTAATACCTCCATATGTCCAGTCTGCAAACATTGTCCCCCGTTGCTCACATTTATTTTCATCAACTTTTTCTGTAAAACGTTTGGACATATCTATCACCAGTAAATAGAAGGCCCTTCTGCTAAGATAGACCTGATGACATGCGTAGTAGGCACACTGTCCTCCAAAATCTACCACACTCACAATCCGTTTGCCGTCTTTATTTGTGTCATCTAATAATGCTGTAAAAACGAGTTCATGGTATAATCGAAAACTGAATTCATTTCGATAAAATTACATACTCACATGGATGTTAAACATGGTAAAGAAATAAAGTTCATTTAAAATTGAGTTGAACATGACTAATAAAATGAATTGATATTTTGTGTGTGAAAAGATAAAAAAATATTTATATTTCAGAACAATTTATTTTTCGTTTGATTTTTAATATTCTCAAAATATATTAGTATACATGTACATGGGTACATGCAGCACGGTGGTCATTATGGTGGAATACTACTTTTTAAATGAATGTGTCTGATAAGACAGTAGCTCACTGATACATGCATTTGCTTAACAAAGGTAGAGAAAAGTAGCACTTGGACTTAAAACCATTATAACAACTAGGATATGGATATAACGAACAGTTTTCAATATCAGTCCATAAAACAATGCAAAATAGGAGCAGAGCAAACACAGACCTCCAAAATATCAGAGGTGGGATCATGTGCCATGGGCGATCGAGCATTAATAAATTGACGATCATGGGTTAAGTCTCTTGACGTCTATTTAACTGCAGATAGACAAAAGTTGTAGTAGAAAAAGCCTTTTCAGAGAATTTCAAATTTACACATATAGTAATCAGAGCAACACCATATCCTGATGCTAAAAAGAGATATGACTGTATCTTAGTGACGATTACTGGTATTTGTAAAAAAAAAAGGCTTTATTGAAATCAAACACGAACTGTAGAATAGGTACATTGTAGCATTTTGAAAAGAATTCTTTGAAATTTCTATTTTTACTAGCCTTTGTTGCAACCTTTTTTACCAGTATCATAAACAGATCAAAAGAATATTAAATCTTAGTGTTGCCAGCAATATCCTACTTATTTAAAAGGTCTTACTGAAATCTAAGCAAAAATTTAATACAGATAGGCTTCAAAAGAGTTTTATTGAGCGTTTAAATGAAGACTAGCTACTTTTGTAGAAAGTTTAATTGTAATCGGATAAAAACTGTAAAAGGGTATCTTTCTGATGAAAAGAATTTGTTTTTCATTTATAAAATGGATATATTTAACGTGTACTTGTTTGCCTGGTTATATTGATTTCAGACTAAAACTGCAGAAATGTAGCGTTTTATTAGATTTTTATTTCTAATCACCATGGAACAGGCTTCACCAAAATAAAATAAAAAAATAAACAAATTGATGTATCTTAGTAGAGTCTTTATGCATACCTAGTTATATAAACATATCACCAATCATATTGGAGTAACATTTAAAAAAAATAGTTTACGGGTCGTTAGACAGCTAGCAGACGGCAGGCACCTTATTATTGCAAAATCTTTTCTGGCCTCTGCTCTTTGAAAATATTTAAATCAAATTAACGTTTCGGACGTAAAATGATATCCAGCTAAACAATCAATTAATTTTATAATATTTACATCAAATGAAAGTTTTCTTCAAAATGAGACCTACTTTCTAAATCAGTCCATTAATTTCAAATATTTAAAACTGATCTTTCAATGCCATTTTTGTAAAAACAAAATGAGCATTTGGATCTTTTATCAATAAATTCAGAGAAATATAACACTATTTTTGTGCTTGTATGAACCCACTTTATACGATTATTTACACAAACATAAATATATAAACAAGGTAACATCCTTTATTGTTGATGCGAATTAATAGTTGCAATACTGCCTAAATAAAAATCTGCTAAGACAACTTCATTTTTTTCAGATGTTGTCATCGTTAACCGAAAGAAAGCATTTTTTTAAATACGTGACACATACCTCTTAAACAAGAGTCATCATCCAGTTCAAACATGTCTTCATGAACTTCGAGTCCAACAGTAGAGCGCACCTTCAATAATTCCTCTAATCCTAACTTCTGTAGTCGTTTAAGAAGGGTGGTTTTTCCAGCACCTGCACACCCGACAATCATCGCACGAGCTCTATGTACTGTCTTTGTCCCCCGTTTAGCACATTCTATGTATCTACATCTTGCGTCATATTCCCAGTCCAAAATTTCCTCTTGTACATTAACTTTGAATTTCAAAAGTTGCAATTATTAAATTAACATTAATATGCTTAATTGCCATCAACGTGTATCAGTATTTTTTCTCTCGCCAAAATAACCTTTTAATAAACCAATCATTATTTATAATCTTTAAAAAGACTAATTAAAAGAGAACTTTAAGTTTTTCTACAAATTATAAAAACTTATTTTTGGTTGCTGTGTTACTCACATTTGTCTCTCACTTTTTCTCTGAATGTAACTTTTGAATTCTCATCACATTTTTCCTTATCTCCTATCATAGGGTGACGTAGGACGTCTAATCCAAGTCTTTGAAAGAATGAATCCTCTAAACTCTCCGGTAAGAACAAAAATTTTTTTTGCCATTTGAACATTTTATCATCCATATACCACCACGGTCGTACGTACTCCAACAACGAGTCTACTGATGACAACTTGATATAATTCTCGTAGTCGTCATCAGTTATCAGACAATTCTTCACAAAGTAACTCATCACCTGATGGCGGACATCGTCTGATATAAATCTTACTGAGTTGTTCTCCTTATTTAACACTTTATAAATATCAGTCAACTCAGCGATATCATTGTCTAGACTTCTTGATTTGCACCTTAAGAAAGGGAACGCACATTGAAGTTTTCTTGATATTTCTTCCCATGGTGTGTTTAAGAAAAAACTGTAATTATCTGACATCATAATAGAAACCAAAATGTTCCATTCTGTCTGAGATAATGGGAGATTTTCAAGTACTGAAATAAAAAAGTCACCAAAAACGTGTTTATACATGTACTTATTGTTTAAGAATTCTAAACTTTTAAACTCAGCCCGCCTTCTATGAATGATTTATTATTTAGTTATATTATATAACTTTGTGAAATCCGATAATCTGATTGGTCAATACGAAGTAATTATTTTTTGATAATGACCGCTGAAAGCGAATGATGACTCGCACGAGCTACCTCGTTTTCACTTTAGCTTCAATCAAAATATGGATTCCACGAAAGCTCGCAAGTTTGCGAGCTATAGCGAAGAGGACTTAAAGGAGATAGTAAATAACTCGGAATCAGATAATACTAAAAGATTAACAAGAATTTCAGTCAACGTATTTCGTGAATATTTACGTTCTAAAGAAATAAGTCCCGAATTCGAAGGCCTAGCGTGCGAGGAACTCGATAGTCTGCTGGGGAGATTTTATGTGGAACTCCGTAATAACAAAGGGGAAATGTACAAAAAAACCACTCTCTTATCATATCGTCAGGGTATACAGAGATTTCTGCAATCTATTCTTCCAGATGTTGACATTATCAAGGGACCTCTCTTCCGAGAGTCAAACAAGTTTTTCAAAGTTAAGACTCTAGATTTTCATAAATGGACTAACTTCTTCTATCACGAATTATCTAGTCAATGAGCTTACTGATTATTTTGGTATTTGTTTATGAAATGTATTTAGAGGATTGAGAATTTATTTATTTTCAAACAAAAAATAAGGGATGACAATGGAATTGAAGAGGCAGGGGCAGGTTAACATAGACCACCATCCTCCTGTATCTGATGCTGACTTGATAAAAATGTATGACTACCTTTCAAGCTCTGACTCAGCCCAGGTGTTGCAACACAAGGTAAATTTTAAAATTGATAAAAGCAAATAGTTATATATTAGATAACATGTAACAAGCCTAAAGTTATTAATACTTTATTTTGATATTTGGTAGGTCTTTGTGGACATCATGATGCACTTTGGTAGAAGAGGCCGAGAAAATTTAAGAACTCTACGACGATCAGACTTTTCTGTTAGTACTGACGGAGAGGGATGTATGTATGTGGAGAAAATTCGAGATGAACAAAAAAGAATCATCAAGACGACAGCTGCAAAGCAGAAGGCAGAATGTATGAAATTAAAGGTATGTTCTAATTCTATATAAGTTCACAAAAATAACAGTGTTTTCTTAAAAGTGTTAGAACATTGGGGAAAAAAATGTTAATTACTATTATTATTTTTCTTTTAAAGATAGTGACCGCTGTCCTTTGAGGAGCTTTGTGAAACTTATCCGAAGATTGAACCCACTGTGCCCATTTTTATTTCAACAGCCGCTTGCAGCACCAAAAGTTAACGTATACTTCAATAATGTAGTGTTGGGGCACAACAAGATTGGAAACATGATGAGTGCCATCAGTGAAGCAGCCTCCTTGTCAAGGCGATACATCAACCATTCTCTTCGAGCAACCACCGTCCACATTCTAGACGAAGCACGTGAGCCGAGTAGACATATCATGAGTGTCACAGGGAACAAATCGGAAAGTTCTTTAAAAACTTAATCGGGTCAAACAACCGAAAGTACAAAACGTTTAATGTCAGAAACTTTAAGTGCACGTTCAGGAGTCGTGTCATCAAATTCAAAGTCTAACGCATCATCCACCATTACCCAGGCTCATTCACCTACCAATGCAAATTTTGAAATTGGTTTCCCTTTGCCAAAGCCATGTTCTCCAACTTTGACAACTTGCAATGATGAAGCAACCTTGAATGATGGTTTAGACAATATTTATGCAAATATTCCCATGCCAAATGTTCCTGTTTTACCAACCATGTACAATTGTTCAAATGTAACAATCACCTACAATATCAGTTTTAAGAATAATCAGTAGACCAAGTACGTGTCCTAGTATTTTGGTGAAATCAGTGAAAGAGTTCATGAACTCAAGAATAATTACTTCAGTGATGTTACTGTTATTATTTTTAATTTTATTACTTGTTTTGTTATTATTGTTTTAATTGTTGCACATTGTCATAATATGTTTTAATGTTAAAAATAATGGCATTTTTATTGCCTATATGAAATACATCTGTAATATCTATTTTTAATTTATTATTTGTTATCTATGTGATAAATTTAAAATTATTGTTATTGTTAAATGTTAAGAATTCTGTTTAAAGATACATTATAAGGACTGTTGTTCAATGAAGGAAACTCTGGTTGTTATTGTTAGTTTTGTATGTGAAAATTTATTAAATTCTGAAACATTTACATTAAACTTATTAATGGATTACAACAACTGCATATCAATATCTCTGTAAACATTAAAAAGATATGCATTGTACTAGGCCTAATAAATTTTAGAAATTATATAATATAATAAATATGGACTCAATTATGTAGGTCAATATGCATTTATAATGACCCAGGATGACAGATATTGACCTCAGATACATGAAGTATATCGACCTCGGGCTAGCGCCCTCGGTCGATATACTACATGTATCTTCGGTCAATATCTGTCATCCTGGGTCATTATAAATGCATATTGACCTACATTGAGTCCATATTTGTAATGTATAGAAATGCATCTTTTTTTTTACGTAAAAGTAATGCAAGATTCATGTAGTTTCACAGTAAAAAGATCTTTTACACCACTCTTTTATTTAAGGAATGAAGCTTATTTCAACTTATGTTATCCGATATAACATAACTTGGGGCAGTTAACGCTTTATAAACCGCGAAGCGGTTTATAAGAAAACGTAAACTGCCCCAGGTTTTGTTATATTGGATAACATAAGTTGAAAATAACTTCATTCCTTATAATTTAATTTCTGTGTAGAAAATGAGACAATATTTCCTCCAGAAAAAGGCTTCAAATTGAGCATTATTTTAAAAGTAACGTCAAGCGGAGTAATATGTTTTTGACGTAACTCCTTGTGACGTAGGCAAGTTATGTTATACATATGAAATTGTTTGATACAAGTGAAAGTAAATTATTAATCAATAAAACACAAATGTTATATATTGATCAACTTGTGAGGGTGTGAGCGTGTGTTAGTGTACGATCTTCGCATTTATTTTTAAAAATTTAAAGGGGATTTTATTTTAATTCTGAAACGCAAATAAGGGAAGAAATCGCATATCATCTTGAAGCTAATGCACCAACAAAAAAAAAAACAACATAAATTTACTCTAATTTAACATGATTTTTGTCACTATTTATTAATATTTCTATATATATATATATATACTTCACCCGAGTATACCCGATAGACCGGACGCATTTCACAGCGGTCCGGATTTCTTTCATTATTTGTGTTCTTAATATTTCCAATTCAACATGTAATTATGTAAATATCTAGTGTTTAGTAGTTTAGTAGTAGTGCTAGTTGTTTTTGTTTCTCTTTTTCCTTTGTTTTTATGACTTTTTAACTTTTTTCTTTGTCCTGAGGAAGGGACAGGGCGTCCCGAAAATTTGACAATTTTTATTGTTCGTGTCGTTGGTCATTTTAGTGCTTTATATA
>PRKT01001874.1:0-17957 GCA_003671525.1 Saccostrea glomerata | reverse complement strand
AGGATCCAAGATGCGGAACCTGTCAAGTTTTAAAAACCGGCCAAACCATTATTTTTAAAAACGGAATGAAGTTTGATGTTAAATCCTCTATGACGTGTAAATCTAAAAATCTTATATACTGTATGACGTGTCCTACATGTGAGGAAAATTATATAGGGCAAACCGGAACCAAATTAGCCGACCGTGTTCGCGTACACAAACAACAGATTAAGGATCCGACCATAAGAAACACGCCATGTAGTGAACACTTTGATTCTTGTGGCAAAGGACATTTTTATATATTTCCTTTTTACAAAATAAAAGAGGAAAATGAACAATTACGGAAAGCCAAAGAACAATATTTTATAAATCTGTTTAAACCAAAATTGAACTGTTAAAAGAAATTTAAATCATATTATTTTATTATGTACATTTTATATTAAATGTCTCCATTATTGTACATTTATAATAGGCGCTAAACTTTGATCAGATGAACTGTAAAACTCTATCTGTGCGCCTCATTGAACTGTGATTAGTATTACGTCACAATCATTATGTTTAACGTTGCCTACATAACGTCACGAGAATGACGTCATAATGTTACTTGTTTACAATTTCAAATCTACTGATGAGCCCGCATGGGGCGAAAGCGCTTTAGATAAAAGTTTGAGTTTATCATTTGAATTTGGATTTTATTTTATCCCTATACCAAGGAAATATTATTTTTTTGAATATATATATATATATATATAGATGATAAAAGGCTCAGAAAACCTAATGACAGTATTAGCCAAGGTCTTATAGTTCATACACGGGGTGTAAGTTTATTGTAAATTTAAGAAATCTATTCGAACGACCACGAATTGATAGATAGTATAGATTTAAGTGGTATTATTGATTTATTGAGTGTACGTAGTTTAACGTTGCTTTCGAGAATTTTTCACTCACATGCAGACGCCACCAATTGCCGGTGAAGAGCTGCAAATTTTGTCCTATGCTTGGTACTCAGGGACCATTGAGCAGGGAGGGATCTTTTTCGAGTCATCACCTTTTGCGACAGGGGACATCAGTTTACATTTATGGATCTCATCCGAAGGACCGGTCTCCACGTCCCAAAGTGGGATTCGAACCCGCAACGTAAGGATTGACTCCTTACTTCGCGACTCTAGAGCAAATGCTCTATCCATTGCACCACAAGGGTGACCTAAGTTGTGTTTAAGTATGCTGCTATGAGGTAACATTCTTAAAAGGCTTAACTCGCGTTTAGAAATTTGATATAAATGCGTTATTTTTCAGGTTTTAGAAAATAAGTATGATTAGGTCCTTGGGATATAGTGGTCTCAATTGTTTCCTGAGTTTAACAAAATCATCCAGTTTTCTGGAACGGTTGGTAAATTATGGAAATAAAAAGTTTCATAACCTAGCTTTTTCCGATGTTTTACATCTTTCCTAATGCCGATTCAAAGTGTATAAAGTATTCAGCCCACATATTGTAAAAATAGCTTATCCGATTAATATGTAATATTCTCGTTTCTCTTTTGGTTTTTTTTATATTTAATACATCTTATTCTTAAATATTTTTTGAAAATGTAATCATCAATTTTCTTTCACGATGCATTAGTATTTTTGCTTTTTTGTTTATATGACATAAAATTATTAAACTCCCGATACCGTCTTCCAAAAGAAGACAGTAATTACACTTATAAACCTCCTTCATTTTAACACATTACCTTTCTCTTTGCCTGTCTCTAGCACAATAAGGTATGAGCCAAAGAGACTATTCAGATTCATTGACTGTAAGGATTTTTGATCCAGGTTTATAATTTTCTCCACGTATTCATTGAACTCTTTCAGATCCACATGAACCACAGCATAAGGAAGATTTACTGTAACAATATTTCTTTTCATTTAACAGTAATTGTCGAGTCAAGTTTATAATCCATACTGAAAAAAGTTTAATGTATTAGAAATCAAGTCTTATTTTAACAAGTAAGAACTACGAACGATAGTAGTTTTCTCCCACCTACCTCCAAGTCAATTATCAAAAGTTAATATATTTGAATGATTTTCCATACTGATATTCATATTTACCTGAATTTTAATAACATTACTTATTTGGGAATACAGAGAGAGATAACCCTATAATTTTGGTAAAACTCGCGTTTTTCAAGATTGAAATCAACGGAAAACGGAAAATTTTTTAACAACCTCCTATGAATCAAAAATTCATTTATACAGGTAATATAGACTGTCACTTCACAAATTTACACAAAAGCTTTTTGTATTTCACGGGGGGAGGGGGCATATGTTTACTTACAAAAGAATGCCAAAAGTTTTAATTGTTCACCAATTTCAAAGGGGTTTACAACTAAAACATAGTATTGTATTTCATTTATGAAAATATCGTCTAACCCCCTTTTTTAAAGAGCCAGAATAAGGGATAATTAACTATTTTACACTGGTATTAAAATTATTGATCAATTATAATTGAACAGATCTCTTCATTCAAGAAACATTCAACAAAGATTTTTTGGCCAAATTGTCATTAATATTGAATTAAATAGGTGTAAAATGTAGGCGGGAATCAAGAGCTAGCTTACGTAGTTCTTTATGCACTGTAAACAAAATAGATTACATACTTACGTTTACCTAAACCTTTCCTAAAATTTTCTTCATATTCTGTCTTATAACAGTAAACAAAATCCAGTCCCAAATTCTGGACAATATTTGATATATCACAGTTTTTCATGATACCTTCTCGTATTTTAGTCACACATTGAACACATTCTCGTAATACTTCTCTCGGAGTCATCTTTAAGAATTTTTCATAATCTCTTTTGTATGTCAGGCAATTATAAAGTCTGTCATCTTCCTTAAAATCAGTAAAAGTGTTAGGAATTACAAAATTTTTCCCAGAAAAGATTAAAATACTAGATCTCTCTCTCATTGATCGAAGAAATCGGATGTCCTCCTCTCTTGATCTGTGTTTCATTTTGTTGGTTGATCTGATGTCTGTTAGTCTCTCATACCAGTCATTGCTTCTTAGATCAATATACTCCTCCATTATAATACAATACAGGAGACTTCGATCTAGACAAACAAAAACAAAGCAATTATTTTAAAATATAATTGTTTATGATGTAGAGTGCTAATCGTCATTATGATTTAGAAAATATATTCAAATTTATAAAAATAAAATAAATATATTATTTTTTTTTTTTGAATAAATTAATATGAACATCATCAAACTTAAACTAAAAGCTTTACACGTTTCTGAAATAAATATTTGAGGGTGAACACATGGAAAAAAAACAACCTGCATCGATGTCATCACTATCTTCATCCGAAAGTGAAACATCTTCAGTGGCGCAGTAGGTATTCGATTCGTTTGAATTCTCAGACCTGCTTGCTCTAAAGCTTTTTTGTTGGGGGGCCTATAAAAGAAGAAAAAAATGAAGATATTATGATCGATATTGTATCATAATATAAACACAGTATGAAATAAAGCATTTTTACACATTATTAATCCAAGTAACAGTCTCAACATAACTGAATCATGAAATGCTTATTTTTTTTAACTGGAGTTTTTTTTATGCATATTTAATTTGGCTCTTTATGCCATAAAAAATTTCTTTGAAAAAAATGAATGAGTCATCTTTAAGCTTTCGTAATATTTTTATTGAATGGTTTAGTGTTGAAATTCAAACCCACAACTCATGTATAAGCAAACCCTTCATAAAGTGGAAGCGACAGAAGTCTCGGGGAAATAATGAAACCCACAAGACCTGGAGGCTTAAAAATGGTTTCATAATAAAATCTGTATGAAATATTCTATTTAAAAACTTTATTCATTTTCCAGTTATTCTCATTATAGACATTGAATTGCCGGTTCTTTATTTTAATTGTTTTCTAGAGCAGTCAGTAATGTAGGAGCGTTATTTCTTTTACCTTTTGAGAATGATTAACAAATATATACTGTATGGGGCTGTCACTAATTAAAAATATTGACCTGTACTCGGTATATCAGACCACACATTATAGAGGAATTATTGTTTTACTTAAGCTTTCTTTCACAAAAGGTGGGTTTACAGGACCTTATCCGGAGGAACCAGGAGGAACGTGTCAAAGTCGTTTTCAAAATAGAACTTTAAGTTCAGAAAAAAAAATGCAATTCTTGTATTCTACAATAATAACCTTTGTACAAGATGGGGGGAAAATAACATCACAGAGACAAAACATTCAGCAGACAAAAGGAAGGTTTGTTAATTGTAAACTTAAAACCTTCAATTAAAAATACTTACTGAAGGACCAGGACCAACATAATCTGGCGGCCTTTTCTCTGCCATTGCATTTGCTAAGGATGTCTACATTTCAAGTCAGATGCTGTCTGAAAATATTGAATACAAAAATAAACATTGATCAAAAGCTATTAAAAGAGCGAACATCTAATTACGGGAACTTAATGTCATACCAGCAATATATTTATTGCTGTTGAAACACTAATTAATTGCTATTTCATACCTAATCATTATAGAGAAGAATATAGTCTTCGTTTAAGTTTAAAATCAAAAATTTTCTAAAGTAAGGGCACCTAGCTAATATATCAGGCAGGCTCCTGTCTTATTATACAGTAAAACAAAGTCCCATTTTAACATCTTTTCAGAAAACACCGTCATTCTAAATAATCAGATCCTACAGCTTCTTCATTACATGCTGGTGTGGGAGAGGGAAATTTCTGACATAGCCACATCTGCACATAATCTTGTCCCTTGCTGAATTTTCACTATACCCCACACTCGAATGTTGAAGTAATAAAGGATTAGATAGCAGGAGTCCAAAGAGACGTAACACAAAACATCTGCACTCAAGCTCTGCTGTTCCATATAATACGAATTTCATGGAGGATTTTTCGCATTTGTTTACATGCTATGTAACAGTTTTGGTCACCCCTTACGAAATTATGGCTCGACCAAACTTCAGGTGACCTTAAAAAATGTTGGAAAAAAGTACAAAATACCCTGATAACAGCAAAATTTTTTCATATACAATGCGCCGAATATTTTCTCATTTTTCATTGTGCCGTAGTAAAGGAGAAATGTATGAAGAAATTATATGGCTGACTGGGAATTGAACCTGAACCCCTGCATAACTAGTCAGGTGCTCTAACCAACTGAGCAATCCAAACCGATATCCATGTTCCGTAAAGTCCGAACTTCTGCATGTGTTTTGCTTACTATAAACATCACCGTACAAAGAATAGTAAACAAAGTTCAATTTTTCTATTCACATATTTTTGGTCAATTTGTTTTTTTTGTTATAATTAATGTTCATTTCTTGTCAAATTTCGGATCTGTTAACACCCATCTCACAACTTTCGTATTTTTTCGATAAATTTTAAGCCTGTATGTTAATGTTAAAAAATAACAACAGATAAAAGATAGAAACTTATATGAGTGCGTATGTATTGTCTGTGTATATTAACCTATACTTAACGCTCGTGATTTGTCATGCAGTTTTGTATTGTGGGTAATCGTGTTCAAAAACCCAGACTTGTTAGTTTGTAAATCCAAACTTGTACATATGTTAATCCAAACTTGTAATTGTATCAATATCGTAGTCTTCACATGTAAGTAGGTAATTCCGACATCCAAGTATGTAGTTCCAAACATACAACTGTGTTGCATTTAAGTCTATATTATGAATATGTGTTTATCTTTGATTTGTTTTCCGGATTTTATATAATGAATGATACTCTAGGACAATTCACAACTCTACAAATGTAAAGTCTACATGTTTGTCGAATTTTGCTGCAGAAGGATAAAACGTACGCTCAACTAGGACCTCGGATCTCCCGCAAATAGTTCGTCATTTTGCATAGTAATAAACATTTAATGAACTCTTCAGACATTAAAGACACAAAACTAAATTTCATCGATATCAATACGGAGACCTCAGGTCACCTTATATATTGATTGAATTTTATATGATAGACAATTTTCTTTGTCTTACTCTAAATTAATCATATTTATACGGATCTACTTTCTAATATATATATTAGCAGAAACGTGAAAGTAATTAGGGGGACCAGAGGTAACTTTATATAGTACATCAGTAGGGAGATCAGTGTTCTCCTATTATTGTACATCATTAGAGGGATTATAGATCACCTCATATTGTACATCAGTAGAGGGACCAGAGGACACCTTATATTGTACATCAGTAGGGGGACCAGAGGTCACCTTATATTGTACATCGGAAGGGGGGAGGGGCACTGGTCACCTTATATTGTACATCAATAAGGAGACCAGAGGTCACCCTTTCTTGTACATCAGTAGGAGGACCTAAAGACACCTTATATTGAACATCAAAAAGGAGACCAGAGGTCACTTATATAGTGCCTTAGTAGGGGGATCTGAAGACACCTTATATTGAACAACAATAAGGAGACCAGAGGTCACCTTATATAGTGACTCAATAGGGGGACCTGAAGACACCTTATACTGAACAACAATAAGGAGACCAGAGGTCACCTTATATAGTGCCTCAGTAGGGGGACCAGTGGTCACCTCAGTAGGGGGACAAGAGGACACTTAATATTTACCATCATTAAGGAGAGCAGGGGCCATCTTTTATTGTACAGAACATCAGTAGGGGGACCAGAGGTCCCCTTTTTTGTACATCAGTAGGGGGACCATAAGAACATCAATAAGGAGACCATATAGGTCACCTTATATGGTTCGTCAGTAAGGCGACCGGTGGTCACCTTATATTGTACAGTGCATCAGTAAGGGGGCCAGAGGACACCTTATGTTGAATATCACTAGGGTGAACAGAGGTCATTATATATTGTACATCAGTAGGGGGACCAGAGGTCATCATATATTGTACATCAGTAAGGGGACCAGAGGTCACCATATATTGAATATCAGTAGGGTGAATAGAGGTCATCATATAATGTGCATCAGTAGGGGGACAAAAGGTCATCATATATTGTACATCAGTAGTGGGACCAGTGGTCACCTTATATTGTACAGTACATCAGTAGTGGGACCAGAGGTCACCTTATAATGCATATCGGTAGGGGGGCCAGAGGTCACCTAATATTGTACATCAGTAGGGGGACCTGAGGAAGCCTTACATAGAACATCAATATGGGGACCTGAGGAAGCCTTACATTGAACATCAGTCGGGGGACCAGAGGACACCTTATATTGAACATCAGTAGGAGACAAGAGGTCTCCTTATATTGTACGTCAGTAGGGTGACCTGAGGACACCTTATATTGATTATCAAGAAGGAGACCAGAGGCCACCTTTTATTGTACAGTACATCAGTAGGGGGACCAGAGGTCACCTTTATTGTACATAAGTAGGGGGGCCAATGGAACATCAATAAGGAGACCAGAGGTCACCTTATATGGTTCATCAATAAGGAGACCAGATGTCAACTTATATTGAACATCAGTAGGGGGACAAGTAGTTACCTTATAATGCATATCAGTAGGGGGACCAGAGGCCACCTATGTTGCACGCCAGTAGGGGGCCCAGTGGTCACCTTATATTGTACATCAGTAGGGTGACATGAGGACACCTCATATTGAACATCAATAAGGAGACCAGAGACCACCTTTTATTGTACAGAACATCAATAAGGAGACCAGAGGTAACCATATATTGTACATCAGTAGGGGGACCTGAGGAAACCTTATATTGAACATCAAAAAGGATACCAGAGGTCACCTTATATTGTTCATCAGTAGGGGGGCTAGAGGACACTTTATATTGTACATCAATAGGAGACCAGAGGTCACCTTAAATTGTACATCAGTAGGGGGTCAGAGGACAGCTTATATTGAACATCAGTGGGGGTCCACAGGTCGACTTATATTGAATATCAATAAGGGGACCAAAGGCCACCTTTTATTGTACAGTACATCAGTAGGGGGACCAGAAGTCACCTTGTTTTATGCATAAGTAGGGGGACCAGAGGAACATCAATAAGGAGTCAATAGGTCACCTTATATGGTACATCAGTAAGGGGACCAGTGGTCACCTTATGTTGTACAGTACATAAGTAGGGGGGCCAGACGCCACCTTATATTGTACATCAGTAGGGGGACCAGAGGTCACCTTATATTGTACATGACAATAAGGAGACCAGAGGTCACCGTATATTGTACATCAGTAGGGGTACCTGAGGACACCTTGTTTGAACATCAATAAGGAGACCAGAGGTCACCTTATCTTGTACATCAGTAGGGTGACCAGAGGTCACCTTATACGTGTGCTGTTCAGTTAATAATGTCCTTTGTGCTCTGAAAGAAATAAAAGACGCTTTTCAATAATTTAGACTTTAGAAGATTTAATCTAATAGTTTAATGAAGACACATGTTCGTAACATTTTTTATCCAATTTCTGATTGTTTTTAGAACCCATTTTTGAGTATGACCCTATGTATACTGGATTATGGCAGATCCTTTGATTTCCTTTACTTGTTTCTTCCTTCTGAATGGTCTTTTTTTCAAGTTTGGAAAATGAAACAAGTCAAAAGGCGGCGAAAGATTTTGCGAATATTCTTAATGTGAAAGAACATTACCTTTCTGTTTTTCCCCAAAACTTTTTTACTCTTCAGAGCTTGCTGTTTTGGACGCTGTCATGAAAACATCAAATGTAGTGGATTCTTGATACTCATTAACCTTTTGATTTTTGTGCAAAAAAAATTGCTTTCGAGATTTAAGCTGCCTCCCCGAATACGAATTTGAACAACAAGACCACTAATATTCATATCATGTTGTAAATTTTGAATTTACTAGGGGGAGGTAAATGCAAAATTTACAACATGATATTTAAGAAAATTGCACTTAAATCTGTCTTTGTGCTCTTGCAATTCTTTTCTCTTCTCATACCTTTGCTGTTTTTTGTCAAGTACATCTTATTGTAAATTTTGTTTTGAGGGTTTTAAGCAATAGATTCAAGTTTCAGTATCTGTTTGAAATTCAAACAAACGTGGATAGCTACAATTACTGATAATTTTAATAATTGTTTTGATATTCTTACACGGAGCCGTTTTCATTCATTTTTTAAAACGTAGGGTGACATTTGAGCATTAAGTTTCTTTTTATTGTCAAACGTTTCTTTGAAACAGTGTGAACTACTCCCAAAATGATGTCTATCAAATTTGCTATGTGTCGTATAGTCATTCATACATCATCAGTGATTATTTGTGTAACAGGGTTTCGATAGAAGAACAACTCCTGTGGCTCAGGTTCTTATATACAATTTATTAAAGATGTTGATTGCATTGTATAACAAGCAAAAGCCCTGAAAATATCAATAACAGATTATAAGTAATTAGAAAACAAATATATTGCATTTATAATACATGAATATAGATACGATTTACTTTATAATAATAGATCATAAAAATATTACATGTTATACCATGTTATACTGAGTACTCAATAAATATGTGTAAAAAGAAAAATAAGAGTTATGCCTCTTACATCGACGTATTGAACGTGTTGAAAGTAAGAAAATGAATCGAACAGAACTATTACAGTTGAATGAATAGTTCACAAATCTATTTACAATAATATATGCACACACAATTAATAGAAAATAATAGTAGGTATACCTGATTGTAGATCAGGGCTCAAAACAATGGGCCACCCGATAAATAATGGGTCTTGATATACTCTCCTAATAAACAATAATTACACTCTATATACACTTCTGCATTACTGATGTTTTATTCACATACTCAAAGAATTTATACTTCAAGCTTCAGGTAATAATGAAAAAGTTGAACTCAGTATATCTTCATAAAATTACATTAAAAATCAAGACGATGAATTATCCGAAAATATAGAATTAGAATAGATAAAAGAAATAGAAGTCAACTTAGAGTCTCTGTCCTGAGGTCTCGTCTCAAAATTATCAATATGTACTGATGTAAATATGTATGTCAATGTGGTGACCAAAATATAGATCTAACTCTCTCAATAATCTATCTCTGTCTAAAAGATCAAACAAAGAGATCGGCGGGAAAACGTCCCGAGCCAATCGCAAGCTTGGTTATTACAACTGACCAATAATATTAAATACCCTCGGGATAAGTAAAGACTTCTAGAACATAAGTAAAATTAAAAACCAAGTAGTGTTGTAATATTTTATTGCGGTGCGCGCAAAACTCCGCAAATATCGGAACGTTGCGCGATTCTAAAAATAAAATAAAATACGCGTGAATATTAAGTAGCTGAAATAATTAAATAATATTCACATAATAAAATAAATAAAATATCACTCTATCACATTTGTTGAAAGAATTCAACCCACAAAATGCCTTATTTGGCCTTGCAAATATGTAAATTTTGAAAAGGGCATTATAAAATATGATTTTGGTTATTATCAACCTAGAACATTGACACATTTCACATACGCAACAATTTCGTAAAATAGAATAAAATGTCAACGCGTGTAAAAAAGCTATGATCATGAACCACCATATTTGTCTTTGTCTTTTATACAAACTTTAAAGGATCAATTAGAAAGGTGTTTAAAATTGATTATGTAAGTAAATAGATACTTTCAGCGTACTATATGTATGAATATCGCAAATACAAACTTTCATGTCAATTATTATCGTTGTTTATGACTGTGACGAGTATAAGAAATTAGAGTTAAATTTCAACTTTGTTCCCAAGAATCCGTAATTTTTTAGAGTCAGTCACTAATTGGTAGGTCATAGGACATCAAATAAATAGATAACACACATGGTGGTAGAAAAAGCAGTCAATTGTTCGTTGAAGACAATAAATGTGGTAAAGAATTTTAAAATTACATTTTCTGAAATCAAAGGAGAAAAACAGATGAGTTCACAGCTGTACATGATGTAAGTTACTCGGTGTACGTCATTTGTGACGTCATAATAGATGCAGTCATTGGGAATCAATGCCAGTGAGAAACGGGGAAACTTCTTTTTCACGGATCTACATGTAGATTTCTGTCGTTTTGTTGAATTCATTTCACCTTTTATTGTACAGAACATCAGTATGGGGACCAGAGGTCACCTTATAATGTACAGTAGTAGGGGGACCAGAATTCATTTAATTGAAACGGGAAATATCTATTATTAAAAAAAATTAGCAACTCTGTAGACTGGATGCAACGTAGAACTCATGTGTGTGTGTACATTAAATGCACATGTCCGCTTTAACAAATCCCCACGTCGATGCATACAATATATATTTGCATTAATATCACATTTAGCAGCAATCAGTTTTTCATTTCAAAATGTAAATAACATTCATTTCATTACATAAAATCTGCGTAGATAATTGTTACGCACTTTCAAAAAAACGTGAAAAATAATTTTTAGCTTTCTTCAATAGCATTATAAAGAAGTGCATGGTTTCAATTTTGTTTTCAGAAACAAGAGTTGAATTTAAAATATATGTCCCTAGATAACGTTTAATACTATTATGGCTTAGGGTGGGGTATTAAAAAAAGCTGAAAAATAATTCGAAGAAATTTGTACGCAAGAAAAATAGTTTAATATTTAATCCTGAGTACACAACGTGTAAAATCTGTAAATGTAAATTACTAATGCATGACGCAGAGTTGTTTTTGTGATGTTTTCTTGACCAGCACTTTCCTCGTAGTAAATAACTGTACAGTGGGAGAAAACTAAGCATAACGTATATGGAATTAATTAGGTTAAGATCTGTAACACGTAAGGGATAGGGTTTTAATTTCATTTCAATGCCGGTTTCGAACTTTCATGATTGAATAACTTTAAAGATTTTTTAGAGCCATAGATCCTTGAATATTTACTCCAAAGAACCTGGATCAAATATATTTCGATAAGGAACATAAATCAGTTCCATTCGAAACCGGATAGTGTGAATTTTGTTATGTTTCTCTGCATAAATATACACACCTCTTCCCACCAACTTCAGAAAACTATATATAATCCTTTGGGGAAGGTATAGGAAAAATATGGGGTTGGGGGACTATGTCTTCTTGTGCATTTAATATCTGAAAATCGCTGGATCAGTTATTACGAAGATTAGTAGTTTATCACTACACGATTAGAAGAGGCCGCTTACAAGGGGGGGGGTTTCATACTTTGACATAAATTATACAATTATATCAACAATAATATAAACTACATGACTTGCCTAAAATTATACTTCAAAATTATTTAATTTACTAGTACATTTTCTTGAAAATATTAATTTTAAAAGATAGAGCTTTGTATATGTTCGTCCTCTGTATTACATTCCCCTGTTTCTTAAACTGCTTATTACGACGGTAAGTATTTTTTCTATTTCAAGAACAACAGAGAGCATTTCACACTTTCCTCTTATGCTGTCAATAAAAAGGCCTTATTAAGGAATTTTTCCATATAAGTATTAGTGAAATGTTAATGTCTGTACTTGTATTTCACTTTTTATCTCGACGTGTATTTTATAAGAATTACATACGCATGGAAATCATAATGTGGAAATGAAATGGAAAGTGATAAACGATAAGCAATGCACAAGTAAAAAAAAACCCAACGCAATTATTACATTTAAATCAATCGATAACAATGTATTTACAACATACTACAAATACCGTCCTGCATACATTAATTATTTTACTGGATTAAACATGACCCAGAGATTGGCTGGTTCGCGAAAATAGATAAAATATCTGCGAGGTTGAGGTGTGCGCGAATCTCGCGGATATTTCTCGCTCGCCTATGAAAATTGGTTAACAGCTGAGGCCTGTTCAACAAAGCGAATATTCGTGAGCACTCACCAAGTTATTAAAGATGTATAGGAAACAGGTCCTTTCAACAATCGTATACTTCTTCTCAAGTAATGTACCTGTATTTAGATCTAGATTTTTAAAAGGCTGCAGTATTAACTATTTTATGGATCGATCTAAAACTACCGCAGCGGAATTAAGTAATTTCCATTTTTTTTTTCTAATTCTATTTATTGAGAATTATCATCTTTATGGATTATGAAGTTGATAAGATAAATATAAATCTGATTCTAATTATTGTATTTCAAAAGACCCACATTCGTTTATAAATATGTGCATTGTAATAACAAGGTCATTCTTTCGCTTATTGACGTGACGTTACATTACAAAAAATGACGTTCCTATTGCATTTTTCTATTAAAACATTGCCATATTGCAAGACTTCGTTTTTAAGAAGTATAATAGATATTGAAAAAAGAAAAAAAGGTTATGAAAAGTCTATACTATCTATGATAAAAACCGCATTAATATTTTCCAAGAGGCATTTTTTGATGGTTCATGGACTTTGCTCTTTGGCAAACATTACATTATAGTTGTTTAAGATATTGGCAAACATTACATTATAGTTGTTTAAGATATTCAATGTATAATGAAGGGATTTTGAATGATTTAAAATAATTTTCAAGTGCTTAAAATGCATTTGCTAGATAGCGATAAAAGTAAAATGAACCAAATTCACAAGACTTATAACATGTAAGGAGACAATCATCTTGCACGTTAAAGTTTTTGAAGAATTTTCTGCAATTGATAAAAGGAAGAGAATTTTTGATTTCTCAAAATTTCCGTTGTAAATAATTCAGTATATTTCATGAAAGTTTAATATACAGGGAGTTTATGCATATTTCACCAAGAGATTTTATTTTTGAAATTCAAATTACTTTTAACAATAGCTGATTTAAACATATGCTGCCCATAGACTTCAATGTAAATTTGAAGGTGCAATTAATTGGAAAATAATCAAAATTTTGTAAATTCTTTTGGTGGAGCATTTTTAGTTGATAACATTTTCAAGCTACCATAATTAGAAATATTGGACAATTCATTTATTAGGTACAAAATATGGTCGATATACATTGAATACCTTAATTTTTTGTTCGCATGGACAGTTTTCATTTTTGATGCCCATTATGTAGGTAATTTTTCATCATTGAAATCCACCTGCTCATTTGACTAGAAAACTGACATTAAACGCTGTAAATTCTACATATTTCAGTGAGTATTTCTTTGGGATTCTGCACAAGTTTTACAGCAGCTGTAATGAACAGTTTAGTTTCACTCTAGTTTACTGATTCTTTACCATTCAATTTTAATGCAGTGTGTCGAATACCCTTGTTTTCCAGCTTCTCACAATGAAACTATGTGATGAAAAGTGGTCACATAAACTGTTATAAATTCATTAAAATTCAATAAGGAGAGAAAGTCAACCTTAATGCCATATGACATCTGTATTGTATGTCATAGATTTCAGGACATAATTTATTGAACAACCCTTGTAATTTGTACATCATTAGGGGTACAAGAGGTCACCTTATACAGTACATCATTAAACTAGTGATCACACTATTTTGAACGACAATGAAGAAACCGGAAGACACTGTATATTTTACATCATAAGACCACAGGTCATTTTATATTGTAAGTCAACAGGGAGATCAGAAGAAATCCAATATTTTACATAAATATTGAGACCAAAGGACTCCTTATTTGGTCACCTTAATCAATTCATGTGATTTATTGCTATCAGGTTTTTTTTCTGGCGTCTTGCGCTGTGCATTGTGCGTTAATGTTCGAACATTTTCAGCTTTTCTCAGCAACCCCACAACCATTTAAAACCAATTTTGGTATAAAGCATCTATGAGTGAAGGGGAGACTGTTTTAAATCATTTTCCTTGCCCTCCATCCCCTAAGGCAAGAACGTTTGGGGGGCGGAACTACAACAATTGATGAAATCTTTAAAAATCTTTTTTACTTATTGACACCAAGCCGTTTAACTGTTGGCTTAATTATTATAAGCATTTATTCCTCTACCAAAATTGTAAAATTCATTGTCCCAGGGTCAGGGGCCCTGGGGTTAGGACATGGCTTTAAAAAGTTATATCGTGAAATGCATTTATTCTTTGAAAATCTTTCCCTCTGCCCCTTGATATTAAACAAACTAACTACATGTACATACATAGATATGATGAAAAGGGATATTCTCTCCAAAGTTATGAAATTCGTTTCCCTAATATCAGGGGTTCGGGTGTTACGGTGGGGCTATATAAATTGTAAAGTTAAAATTCATTAATTCTTCAAAACAAATCTTCCTCTCTTCTCCTGGATATTAATAAAACTTACTACATATAGATATGATAAGCAAGGGATTCTCTTCCAGAATTATAAATTTCAAGGCCCCTGGCTCATGGGTACCATTTAGGGGTCGGGGATCTAATTAAATTCTGAATAAATAATTGAATTAATGTTTTGAAATTTGTTGTTTGGTGTAAACCAAATTTTTTTTTTAATGAACAAGGGTGCATTTTTTTCAAAATTGTGAAATGTTTGATTCCAAGATGAGTGTGTTTGTGGTCAATGGGCAGTACTTATAATTGCTAATTATAACTGATTATTTGAAATGTTCTTTTTGTTCCCCTACGCTCTATGTAAGTGTTAAGTAGCCAATTTAAGCACGCTAAGTATGTAGATATGATGAGCAATGGTGCTTTTAATTCAAAATTGAGAATGGCATGGCCTCTGGTTCAAAGCGCGAACCAGATTCAATTTTTTAAAGTTTTTACATGATGTTTGGATGACCTATAAGACCCTTAGGACTCTTGCGGTGTTCTTATAAGAGAACATCTAGTATCCCGTTAATATGCATTTTATCTGTAACCTTTGGTCCGCCGTTATTTTCTTTTTAGATGTCTTCCTATTTATGTAAATTACAAGGAGACCTCTGGTCCCCCTTGTGATGTAAAATATAAAATGACCTTAGGTCGATCCCCATAATCATCTACAACATAGGGTGACCTCTGACCCCCTTTTGATGTATAAGGTGACCTCTGTTTCCCCTTTTTGGTGCACAATATTACCTGAAGTCCGGTCTTGTACAGCATAAGGTGACCTCCGGTCCCCTTTCTGTTGCACAATATCAAGGTGACAGTTAGTCTCCATAATGAAATAAAATATAAGATAACCTTAGATCAACCTCTTGATGTACATGTGTACAGTATTAGTTTACCTTTGGTCCATCTAGTGACGAACGCTAAAACTGACCTAAAGGCTCTGGTCCCCCTACCGATGTACAATATAATGTGACCTCTGGTCTACTTTTTGATGTTTAATATAAGGTGACCTCTGGTCCTACTGATGTACAATATAAGATAACCTCTGCCCCCCCCCCATTGATGTAAAGTGCAATATAATTTGTCCTCTGGCCCCCTACTGATGTAAACTGCGATATAATGTGTCCTCTGGTCCCTCTACTGATGTTCAGAACAATGAAAGGCGTCCTATGGTCCCCCTACTGATGTACAATATAAGATAACCTCTGGTCCCCCCACTGATGTAAAGTGCAATAAAATTTGTCCTCTGGTCCCCTTACTGATGTAAACTGCAATATAATGTGTCCTCTGGTCCCCCTACTGATGTACAATGCAATATAATGTGTCCTCTGGTCCCCCTACTGATGTACAGTACAATGAAAGGTGTCCTCTGGTCCCCCCATTGATGTTAAGTGCAATATAAGGTGTTCTCAGGTCCTCCTATTGATGTACACACAATTTAAGGTGTCCTCAGGTCCTCTTCTGATGTAAAGTGCAATATAAGGTGTCCTCTGGTTCCCCTTCTGGTGTACAATAAAAGGTGACCTCTGGTCCCCTAACTGGTGTACAATATAAGGAGACCCTGGTCCGTCCCCCTTCAGATGTACAACAGAAGGTGTCCTCTGGTCAATTGCTGATGTACAAATATGGTGACCTGTGGTTCCCCTACTGATGTACAATATAAGGTGACCCCTGTTCCCTCTACTGATGTACAATATAAAGTGACCTCTGGTCCCTCTACTGATGTACAATAAAAGATGACCTCTGGGCCTCCTAATAATGTACAATATAAGGTGACCACTGGTACCCTTACTGATGTACAATATAAGATAATCTCTGGTTCCCCACTAATGTAATGTGCAATAATATAAGGTGTCCTGTGGTCACCCTTCTGATGTTCCCCGTGGGGATCCGGGTTAGAATAGGTCCTAAGTACCCCCTTACTTCTTGTAAAAGGCGACTAAATGAGGTTGTCCTTCGGATGAGACCGTTTAAACCGAGGCCCCGTGTCACAGCATGTGTGGCACGATAAAGATACCTCCCTGCCTTGAGGCCTTGAGTGCCGAGCATAGGCCTAAATTTTCAGCCCTTCACCGGCAATGGTGACGTCTCCATATCAGTGAAATATTCTGGAGAGGGACGTTAAACATAATACAATCAATCACTGCCTTCTGATGTTCAATATAAGATGACCTCTGGTATCCCATCTGAAGTACAATACATGTATAAGATAACCTCTGGTCCTATGTTGTACATATATAACCATGTGAATGAAAGTTGTGATTAGGCAATAATTTTAAATCATGGTATGCCTAGAATTATTTTTCAAATCAATTAAAAGAAAACGTTGCTACTCTAATTTTTGACAAGCAAAAAAGTGCACAATTTCTCCGAAATCTCTAAATGTATGTACAATGTAATTGGAATTTGGAGGATTAGTTAACTTGCTTGTCTTTAAAAACAGTATATGTATCCCAACAGTAAATTACAATTGGTGCATTTTTAAAAGGGGTGAAGGGGGTACATCTTCTTTGTAAGATACATAAAATCAGGGGTTTACTAAAAGTGTTAAAGTGAGGAGGTCGCTTATTGAAACATGACCTCATAAGGAAGACAAAGGGGACATTAAATAATTTAGTAACGAATAATTATTCAAGTATGTTAAAGGATTGGTGAAAAGTCCGAGCAAAATGAAAAGGGAGTGGTAGGGGGCAAGATCTTCAACCTCCCCCTGCTTGTTAGAGATCTGCGAATGCAGAGACTGGATGTCTTTTACTCAGAGTCGCTATAACCTTACATGGAATAATAAAGTCATAAGGGAGATCACAGGTCACCCAACATAATCCATAAATGTTAAACTCTT
>PRKT01001873.1:0-45495 GCA_003671525.1 Saccostrea glomerata | reverse complement strand
ATTCTTGTAATTTCCCCTTGTGCGATAAACCTTGTTATCTCTATTCCTCCGAAACCGTAGACCGCAGAGGCACCAAACCTTCACTAATGTCCTCAGGGTCTTTAGGCCTAACTTCAATGTAAAAGTGCAAAAGCATCTGATGACCCTTTATATGAGTTATCGCCCTTTAACTTCTTTGTACTTACTATTAAACCTTATAACTTGAAAACTATAAGTCATAGAAGCATGGGGTCAATTGCACTGTGACCCTTGACCTTTGACCTTGAATATTTTTTCAAGGTCAAAGGTCAAGGTCATTCTTTTTTTTTTCCATTTTCTTCTATGGTTTAAGAGAGTTTTGGTTTCTTTTTCATGGAATGTTATTTTTAGGAATCAGATATGAAACAAATTTGAAATTCAAAGAAGGTGGAAAGACCTCTTATTGTTCTGTGAACAATAAGTCTCCTAGTTAGGTCTTTCCACCTTTCTGTGGAAAGACCTCTTGAAATCCAGAAACCGTAAACCGTAGAGATACAAAACCTTCACCATTGTCTTGAACTAATTTAGCAGACTTTTCAATCTATCATTGGGAAAGTTTTCTTTGACCCCTTCAATGAGTAATTGCCCCTGAAAGTTTATAAATTTTACAAAAAATTAAAAATTTTCAAAACGAAAAGTCGTAGAGACATGAAACCAACTGCATAACATTCAATGACCTTTTGCCTTCAAATTCAATTCAAGGTCAAAGTTCAAGGTCATTCCAAATATGAGAAATAAATTTCTCTTAATAGCTCTTATGTCCCTAAACATATACTTTCTATCTTATGTCTTTAATATGTACTTTTGAAACTCTTTAGAAGATATAATTCTTGGCCCCTAAGATTGACCCTTTAAAAAGTTGTTGCCCCTTGTGCTAAAAACCCTTGTTATCGCTACTCCTCTGAAACTGTTAACCGTAAAGGTATGAAACCTTCACCAATGGCTTTGCCTAATTATGGGGACTCTTCAATCTATTCATTGCGAAAGCATTCGGTGACCCCTTCAATGAGTTATTGCCCCTGAAACTTTTTGAATTTTACAAATAATTAAAAATTTTCAAAACAGGAAGTCGTAGAGACATGGGATCAACTATATAAGATTCATTGACCTTTGACCTTAAAATTCATGTAAAGGTCAAGGTCAAGGTCATTCCAAAAATTGAAAATTTAGCTCTTTTTATATCTCTTTTGTCTTTCAACACATACTTAATGTCTATGCATCATTAATATGTACTCTTAAAACTGTTTCAAAGATTTCACTCTTGTCCCCTAATATTAACCCTTTTAAAAGTTATTGCCCCTTGTGTGAAAAACCTTGTTATCGCTACTTCTCCGAAACCGTAGACCGTAGAGACACCAAACCTTTATTAATATCTTAAGGGTCTTTCGGTCTTACTTCACTGTATAAGTGCAAATGTATCTGATGAGCCCTTATATGAGTTATTGCCCTTTACGTTCTTTGTACTTACTATAAATCCTCATAACTTGAAAACTTTAAGGCATAGAAGCGTGGGGGCAACTGCATTGTGACCCTTGACCTTTGACCTTGAATATTTTTCAAGGTCAAAGGTCAAGGTCATTCATTTTTTTTTTTAATTTTCATTTTTTCTATGCTTCAAAAGAGTTCTGGTTTCTTTTTCATGGAATTTAATTTTTTAGGAGTCATGTATAAAACAAATTTAAAATTCAAAGAAGGTGGAAAGATCTCTTATTGTTCTGTGAACAATAAGTCTCCTAGTTATTTTTATTATTTTTCCACCGAATGGTTTTTTGTTTCACAAGTTATTGAAGAGATTTATAGTTCATAAGAATGTACTTCTTAAATGATTTTTTTGTTTGACCCTGCATATATGAACTTCGACCCCTTTCAGAGTTATTGCCCCTTTCGCAAAAATGTTTGTTATTGCTACTCCTCTGAAACTGTAAATCGAAGAGGAATGAAACCTTCACCAATGTCTTCGACTAATTTAAAAAACCTTAAATCCTTCATTGCAAAAGTATTCATGACCCCTTCAATGAGTTATTGCCCCTGAAACTTTTTGAATTGTACAAATAATTAAAAATTTTCAAAACGAGCAGTCGTAGAGACATGGGACTAACTGCATAAGATTCATTGACCTTTGACCTTAAAATTCATGTAAAGGTCAAAGGTCAAGGTCATTCCAAAAATGAGAAATTAAGCTTTTTTTGTATCTCTTTTGTCTTTCAACATATACTTAATGTCTATGCATCTTTACTATGTACTTTTAAAACTATTTCAAAGATTTCATTCTTGTCCCCTAACATTAACCCTTTGTAAAGTTATTGCCCCTTGTGTGAAAAACCTATTTTTCACTACTTATCCGAAGCTATAGACCGTAGAGTCACTTAATCTTCAGAATGCCTTCAAGGTCTTTACGCCTAACTTCACTGTATAAGTGAAAAAGATCAAAAAGATCTCATGACCCTTATATGAGTTATTGCCCTTTAACTTCTTTGTACTTACTATTAAACCTTATAATTTGAAAACTACAAGTCATAGAAGCATGGGGTCAATTGCATCATGCCCTTTGACCTTGAATATTTTTTTCAAGGTCAAAGTTCAAGGTCTTTCCAATTTTTTCTTTAATTTTATTTTTTCTATGCTTTAAGACAATTCTGGTTTCTTTTTCATGGAATATAATTTTAAGGAGTCATATATAAATAAATTTGAAATTCAAAGAAGGTGGAAAGACCTCTTATTGTTCTGTGAACAATAAGTCTCCTAGTTGTTCATTGTAATGCTTCCATCCAACTGAAATTTTTTAGTTAGTCATCATTCATATTTACTTACCTTGAGTTTTGTCATAGCATGTGTACAACTGTAAATATGTATAAACAAATACACATCTTACTTGATGCTTAATTCAAAAACATAAAATGCATTAGTGTAATATAACATTCAAAAGCACCACAACTTGTTCTGACTGTATTTCACTCCAAGCTATTTTATTTCACAATTGATTACTGCCTTTGTTGCAATTCCATATCTTTCATGCCTCTCTTTGGACCCTTGTTAAAGTTGAATGGCCTTGCTAATGTGGCGGTCAGCCGGGTTCGATCGCCGGTGGCCAGATAGCTCAGTTGGTAGAGCACCTGACCGGAGTTTCAGGGGGCCCGGGTTCGAATCCCGGTCTGGTCCGCTGCATTTTCTCCTCTCCCGTTACACTTGAAAAATTTTTATACTTTAAGTAGAATTTTTTCCCTTCGTAAATCTAGCTAAATAACATTTCTAATGACATGATGCAATAGATTTATCAAACTTTTATTAATTCTCAATCTGTATT
Organism: Saccostrea glomerata; assembly: GCA_003671525.1. Classification (NCBI taxonomy): domain Eukaryota; kingdom Metazoa; phylum Mollusca; class Bivalvia; order Ostreida; family Ostreidae; genus Saccostrea; species Saccostrea glomerata. Next base: position 42,173 of record PRKT01001873.1, on the reverse strand, counting down.
TTTCTATTTATAATCTGTTTTAAGGAAAAAGGATGTATGGCAAAGCTAGGGTATACCCCTATCCTTGAAAATTTATTTTTTAAAATATCACAAAACATTTTAAATAAACTGGTAAATGCAACAAACCCAGAGTTACAAAAACATACTCGTATTGTAAGAATTATAATTATGGATATTCCCATTTCTAAATTCCCTAAAGATAGGCCAAGGGACTTAAGTACATGTATCTAAATATAGGCTAACGTGTGTATGGATGTTTATTTACCAATGACCTTGAATAACATGGACGGAATAAAGTTGAAGTTCATAGGGCCTACCTATTTTTACATTAGCCAATTTTGTTTACATATTATTTAACTAAATAAGCTCTTCTTCATTCAAAATCTGCTGATGAAGTTGGTTATTATTACCATACTGTTATCTCTTGTACCATGTGCCAGTGTTTAAAGTATGGACGGGTGACAAATCGATCTGTTTAAATCCAATGAAATATTTGCCATCGAGCAATATAAATGTTAATAAGATAATCCATGTTACTTCTTTGACTGAAACTTAACTTTAAAAACTGGAAATCATGAGAAAATATTTCATAATACAGAAAAATAAATCGGATACTTTCATCACCCACCTTTCACTTTCATTGATGCCTATACAAGGGGAGATAACCCGTAAACCTAGTGACTAAATACCGACACTGTATTGGATGGATAATAAAATTCCGGCTTATCCCATTTATAAGTTTCTTCACAAAAAGGAGGTGAATGATGACATATAATAAAAGGATAGAGCTTTGATAACGACGCATATTCTGAGATGAACTCAAATATGCGGTAATATATCAAAATGAATTTTAAAGTTAAGAAGGAAACATACTAATACAATCACCCACTTTTTTATAAATAAGATTACAAAGTATCTGCACTCTATACCTTCCAACTGATACAAAGAATACTTTTCTTTTTAGATTTTCTTATTATCGAGAAGTAGGTCACCACTCAGTGGATAAAAATCGGTTAACTTTGACACGTCGCGTACAATGCATCGGACTATTAATAGCATATATCTTGAACAGGTTTAATCCGGTATTAGCCATTTTTACATGTAGCAATGGTCCCGCTTCATATCTAAAATCAAAGTACTGAGACAGTACTGAAAGACGGGGTCAAAATAATCTTCATGCTAGATTTCACAAATGTGAATTTTTTTAACGAGTTTTAATAACAACTTTATTTTTTCATTAACATACTAAAAACAAAACTATGAATAATATACATTCACATTTTTCATTTAATTTGATTTAAAGTAGAAATTTTATTAATATTGCTCAGTCTGGAAACCTTTCTGAACTTCTCCGAATAAGGCGAATTCCATCAGGTACGAGCTAATAATTTTTCCGGAAGTAAACAATGGATGATGCGTACACAGTCATAATAATACGCAGGATAGTACTTTGTCTACTAGTGTTATTTACAGTTAATATTTTCAGGTTTAAATTATCAAAATACTTTATTAGTTGAGTTAGACAAAGGTTCATATCAATTTCTCAGTTTGATACAAAATGTTTATGTTTTGATCAAAACAATTTCTGCACTCTTTCGTATGCGTAGATTTAATTCATGTGTTATCACCACGGCTTCCTTTTTCTATTTTTAGGCCTCTGAGAGTAAACTAAAAGACGGGGTCACGTGACCCCGTCTAATGAATACATTTGTAAACTGTTATCTGCAAGGGTTCTAGCTTAAAACTAGGGGTACTGTGAACAATGAGCTCACTAAATGATACGTACCTCCCTTCTCCCATATAAATATAATGGGAGTGGTCATGATTCGTTGGGTGAAACACAAAATATGTGTCACATCAAATAGTAAAATAGGAGGTGCACCATGGCAATATATAGTTAAGATTCTGTGAAAGTTTCATCAAATTTTTTTCAGTGGTATGAGAGAAGTTGCGGAAAAGAGATGGGTACCCCAAAGCGTAACAGACAGACGGACGTCCGGACAGCTAGACGTACAGACGGACGGACGGACATACCGATAACTATATACCTATTTGTGGTGGATCAAAGGTTTTAAATAGTTTTCCTTTGTGATATACAACTGAATGAGTTCAACTACACGTAATTAGATATTTTGCTTTATTGTGTCTAAATTAATTAAATCCAATCTTATTAGTGGTGAATGCAAGGGGAATGGAGATTAAAAAATCCACAAACTAGACATGGTAAACATGCTTAACATAAAAAATAGATATTTTCCCATCAGCTAAGGGAAGAGAACTTCTTTGGACACTGTGAATTAGTTTCTATTTTATACCTTCACCCGTCATTTCCATAAACAACTAGACACTTTGGTATGTAGCACTTTGCCACTAATGTGACTTTAATTATAGAAAATACTTGTAATTAATTATGTAAAAATGGTCAAGAAATCCATAAAATTATTAATAAACTACTTATTATCAGTATTAAAAATTCACAACAAAATTAAAATGAATTATGAAATGATTAATATGTAAAAAGTGATTACACAATATTTGGCATAATTGATTACATCATATATAACACCTTCTTGTGGTCTGAAACCGAAAACTAGGTAAAACATATTCAAAACAAAGAAAAGAGATAATGGACAGAATTGAAATTCTTCAAAAAAGGAACAGGTGGCGGGGTGGAGGCGGCTTAAAATAATCTGAAGCTATCCAACACACATGTACTTTTCACGGCGTCCTAAAAGAAACTGAAAAGTGACGCTATCTGGACGACCGGATTCAGATTTTTACCGCGCACGATTTTCATTGGGCATTTACTAAATGTTTTCATTTCCAAGAATCGCTTGCAATTGCCTCTCCTTATAAGACATTTCCAGATATGAGCGCCACGAGCTCGGACTCGTACTCTGTACTTCGATATATAAGGGGTCGTATCAAAAGTTTTTAAAAAGGGTTATAAAGCTATATACTAAGTATGGCGTATCTGAACCAAAAAAGTAAAACACGAGATTAAACAACGATTAAGATAATATTTGCCATCTAAATTAAAAAAAAATCACCGATTTTGAACCCAAATATCATCCCCATATTTCTATACATGTAGGTTAAATTGACTGTTTTTGAAAGAATAATTTTATCCGAGTCGTACATCTCGGATTTCTAAGTAACGCGATTGATTTAAATTGTGTTATTTACAGGAAAGTCCTATCTTTATATAAAGTAACAAACAAAGAGAAAGATCATTTAATTTTAGTTAGTCTGAACGTATAAAAACAATACGCCATATATGACTTGAAATGCTACATATTACGTTGTTTTATCTAGGAAACTGTTTTTGTTGTTTGTAAATAAATCCAATTTTGACACGGCCCCTAAAAATTTTGAAACAACTGTCAGAGTCAGTGCGCGAGTACGTTCTCGAGATCGCGAAATCTGGAAATGTCTATTTGGACACGCCAAAAACTTTCCGAGGATAATGCAAGCGCGATAACTCCTATACGCAGAGCATTCCAATGTACATTAAGTATAGAGGATGTATTCGCTTTAACAAAAGAATTGACCTATAGGAGAGAACAATTTCCCGGAAAAAGTTACATTGAATAATTAAGCTTTATTTGTTGTTTTCTAAATCAGAAGAATGAATACTAGTGAATTTGAAAAATAAAAGATATTTGTAATAACTATCCACTTTTATAGAATGACAAACAGAGAAGATACTAATGTTCCATTAGTTTAAGAAAAAAACAAACAAGTTTTTAAGAAGCTTCACTAAAAATATCAGTGAATGGAATATTAAACCCCATGATGAAAAAATGTGGTAGAAAAAACCTCACATGACAATATCAGCAACATATGGGTTTAAAAAAAAACCTACATTGATTTTTCTGGGTATATTTCCCCCATGGGAAAAATTTTAAACCCCATGGGTTTTTTGTGGGTTTTTTCAACGGGTTTTTATTTTTGACACTAAATATCTCAAAAACTAACGGAAAATGTTGCATTTTTTATTTCAGAAATTCATTTAGAAAAATCCCACCTTTTAAAAAAAATTCCAAGAGGATAATTTTAAAGGAAAAGGGTGCGCAAGTTCGGAAAAATGTCCATTCCGAAGTTGTCCGTCCCACTGTTATACCCTCCCGCTTTTCAAGCGAGGGTATAACTAAAAACGCGAAATTAAAATACTTCCTGTAAAAGACGCAGGAAGATATAACAAGAACTTTGAGGTCCCCCGCTTTCGGTGTCTTTGTGGGTTAGATATCATTTTTATGGCATATTTTGTCAAATATGTCATTCAGAAGTTATCAACGAGGTTGATTTTTTTTTATTAGGTCAATCGTGAAGGTCAAGGGTCAGAAGTCATTGCACGCTCGGAAATATCTTGTCACATGAAATACACATCTAAATATGAACGCCCAATCTCTTATCATTAGAACGTTTTAAGGAAAAGTTAATATTTTTGATAATTAGGTCAAATTTCAAGGACAAGGTAACAAGATTAGAAATTATAGTGAATTTTGAAAGGTCCTGTCACAATCAATATTGATATAAAAGCCCCATGTCTTCTTATTCAAAAGTCATGAGTAAGGTTAAAGTTTTTTTTGAAAAGAAGGTCAAACTTCAATGTCAAGAGGTAAAAAATCATAGTGCTTTTGGAAAGGTCTTGTAACAGATGATACACATGTTAAATAGGAAAGTCTTATCTCTTCTCATACAAACATTATGGCCAATTTGTATCGTTAATTTTTTTACGTAGGTCAAACTTCAAGGTCAAGGCCATGTTTTAAAAATCTTAGTGTATTTAGAGAGGTTTTGCCACAGATAATATGCATGACTTGTGTAATATGAAAGCCTTATCTCTTCTCATTTAAAAGATATTATCAAAGTTAAAGTTTTTCGATGGGCGGACAGACTGACAGATAGATATATATGATAAATAATGTTCCCTTTCTTTCTCAAAAGAGGGGGACAATAAACTTATAGAAGCTTAATTTAAGTTCTGAAACGAAGTAATACAATAACATTCTCTTACGTTCAGTGTAGTCTTAACACACTGACAAACACTTTACCGAAATGCACATTGACATTTAAGTAAAATTAAAATGTAGTTTGGTCAATTAAGCTCATATTATACGAGGGCTGTTCAATAGATAACGTCCTCGGTTTACGGAAAGAAAACATTTTCATTCAATTTTTGATTGGTTTTAGAAACATTTTTGAGCATGGCCCTTTGTATTCTGGAACATTGCAGATCCTTGCTTCTTCTTTCTGAAAGGTGTTTTTTTTTCAATTTCGTAAAATAAAATAAGTTAAAGAGTGAAAAATCTGGCGAATATTGTTGGTGTGACAAAACATTAACTACATGTATCTATTTATCCCCAAAATCTTTACTCTTCATGGTGTGTGCGTTTGGACGCTGTCATGAAGAAATTTAATGTAGTTGATTTCTGATTTTCGATTTTTTTTTTTTTTTTTTTTTTTTTTGCAGAAATTGGTTTTCTGGACTTCTCAAGGAATTGAACTGCCTCCTCGAATAAGAATTTTAACAACAAAACCACTAATATTTAAAAAAAATATTTAAAAATTTTTGACCCCTACGAATTAAAATGATTCCACGGTACATCATATTTGTTCATTGAAACCCACCTGCTCATGTGTCTTTAAAATAGATATTGGTTGCTGAAAATTTCACATATTTCAAAGAATATTACTCTGGAAATCCTAACGAGTTTTACAACAGCTTTCAAGAAGCTTTTAATTTCACTCAAGTTTACTGATTCTTCACCATGCATTTTGATGCAATTTCTCGAATGCACTATTTTAAAGAAAGATTTGACAGTTAAAAAGCTTAGTACTCAATGGTCACTTGCTTTATTGGGATAATCGTGATATGACAATTTGTGCACATACGCTCTGAATGCATATTGTATGCGAACTATTTTCAATATCGCGGGCTTTTCGAAAGGTTGAAATTGTTGAAGACTTTCATGTTTCATATCGTTTTCGTCGATGTTATGTTAATGGTAATATTCTGTTATGATTTCTAGCAGATTCATAGCAAAGTGAATTGGAATTTTAAGAATTAATATGGTGTTATGCCTGACGTCACTTAACAGAGTACATGTATCAGTGTTTCTACACGTAGTTGGCGATAAAAGTACTGTTTGTTTGAAACTAAAAGAATGTCTCTAAAATATGTGCAGTAATTTTAACTATTTCAAGACTAAAATTTTATTTTTGAAAAAATGGGAAATATGCAAGAATTTCTTGAAAAAGATATTTTTTCGTTAATTCCCGACCATGACAAGGAGCGCACGGCAGGTGACCTGTCGGCAGGGGATGACACTCCTCGATGATACCTGATCCCACTTCTGATGTTCTGGAGGTCATTGTATGCTCTACACCTATTTTGTATTCTTTATGGACTTTTGATTTTGGATACTGTTCATTATCTCTCTTTGTTTCATTTATCAAATTTTAAAATCATAACATATCTTGGGGTCTGGACTTTTAATTTCAATTACTGGTATATGGGATATTGTTAATCATACTAATACATCAATGGCCAAAAGGAAAAAAATTAAATATATGCTAATTTCGGATCAAACAATATGCTCGAGCACATTTAAGACCGGCTTTCGGTTCCTTCAGTATTTCGATATATTTGTGGTCTTGTTGTTCAAATTCTTATTCGGGGAGGCAGTTCAATTTCTTGAGAAGTCTAGAAAGCCAATTTCTGCAAAAAGAAAATCGCAAGATTTATGATAGGATGGAACTAGAATCAGAAATCAACAACATTAATTACATTTCTTCCTGATAGCGTCCAAACTCATAAAGAATAAAGGAGATTTTTTGGATTAACAAATAGCTACATGTAACGTTTTGTCACATCAATAATATTCGGCAGATTTTTCACTCTTTGACTTGTTTCATTTTCCAAGCAGGAAAAAATTCCATTGAGAAAGAAAAACCACTTCCAGGTAATCATAGGATCTTGTATAATCCAGTGTACGAAGGACATTACTCAAAAATATGTTCTAAAAACAATTAAAAAATGAATAAAAATATTACGAAACATGTGTTTTTAATTAAAAGGAGAATTTTTAAATGAAATAATTAAGACTAAATCATTGAAAAGCGTTTTTTTTCTTTCCGAGCACCGAGGACATTACGTTGAACAGCTTTCATATCTTAAGCCATTATGCCCATAATACAACATTATATATATATTAATTTCATTATAATCTGATGATATTGTTGATGTTAATCGACATTTGGAATTTCCAATATACATGTATTAAAGTTAAATGAACCCTTTTGGTATTAAACCCTTTTAAGTAAATGTGTAGAATTTAAACTATAATTCGATGGTTGATGGATGGATCAGTCGAGAGAGAGAGCTGAGAGAGAGAGAGAGAGAGAGAGAGAGAGAGAGAGATAGTGAGGGTGTATATGTGTCTGTGTTTAAGGGTTTGTGTGTTCACATTTTATAATTATTTTTATCTTATTTTATTTTTTAGCCAAAGTAGTGACACAGATATGGAAGAAATAATCCATGCATCAAGGTTATAACTTTTAATATTAGTCACTTTTTGTACATTTTTTAAAAGTAATTTCATATATATGATTCAGTTATTCTAAAACGTTAATATTGCGAATACGCTCATTCTCTAGCTAATGGATGAATAACTACACCGGCACTCAAAGTCTATACTTTAACAATTATGAATCTATATCATTTAATGTATTTAAATAATTTTGTTTTTCATTTTCAGTTTGAATTTATTATATTTTATGTCTTATTGTAATCCTACTTTTGTTTGTTTTTCTTGCAAACTATAATATTTTAAATAACTGTTAAACTAAAGTCACGATCACGCACATTCTACCTGTCGATTGATATTTCAAAGTCCATATGTAAAAACATTTTTCCCCATGATCAACTCGAATTTCATGCTTTTGTAAGTTCAAGTCAAGAAATCGTTTTTTATTGGCCCGGTGGAGGGGGGGGGGATATACTGCACATTCGCATTTCTAATATATGTCATGACATGTTCAGGATGCGGCGAGAATTATATTGGCCAAACCGGGGACACCCTTAGACACCGTATGACAGTCCATCGTCAACAGATTCGCCAAACTGAATACCAGTGCACTGCCGTGAGCGGACATATCAGAACATGTGCTGAAAACATTTTTCCGAATTTTACAGTGCTTCCTATATACAAGTTCTATAACAAGACTTCCGAAAAGGAACGTGAAACCAAGGAAAAACATTTTATTTCATTGTTTAAACCAAAGCTAAATGCCCTGTCATAATAGACAATTTACAATTTTCCCGCATTATTTGTCTAACTGTTAACGTCGTAACATAATGACGTCATAATGAACTATACTAAAGCGCAACAGTTTTGACGTTACATGACGTCACAATATACTTTGAATTGTTTGTATCTATAGCAATATGTCAAAACTCCTGATGATACAATTGAAACCGGTAGAGTTTTAATCGGCGTTCTGTTATTTTTTAATATATATATATATATATATATAGAAAGTACAGATAAATTCACTTTTATAAGGATACTCACTTCCGCCCCAGCCCGGGGTTGAACTCTCGACCTACGGAATCTGTCTCCTAGCAGTGCAGGAACAGCGCGTTAGACCGCTCGGCTATCAAGGCAAGTTAAAAAACTTGCTTTCGATGCCGATGGAATTCTCACAACGCTGTCCTACACTACACGGCCATTGAGAATGGAAGTGAGATACAGTTATTTGGACATTAGTTTTTAGAGAATTGTTACCAATACATGTTGTGATGAAATTGATTTTATTTTTTAAGCACAAATTACAACAACTCTTAAATTGATATAACTGCCCTAAGTGAAGAAATATTAATATAGAAAGCACAGAGAAATTCACTTTTACAAGGATACTCACTTCCGCCCCAGCCCGGGGTTGAATTCTCGACCTACGGGATCTGTCTCCTGGCAGTGCAGGAACAGCGCGTTAGACCGCTCGGCTATCTAGGCAAGTTAAAAAAACTTGCTTTCGATGCCGATGGAATTCTCACAACGCTGTCCTACACTACACGACCATTGAGAAGGGAAGTGAGATACAGTTATTTGGACATTAGTTTTTAGAGGATTGTTACCAATACATGTTGTGATGAAATTAATTTTATTTTTTAAGCACAAATTACAACAACCTTTTTATATATATATATTAAAATATTAATTATATTTATTTTCATTAAACTAATTCGGTGCATTAAATGAAATATACGAGTTATCCTCAATGATTAAACTTTCATAATTTATTTATAAATATATTTACAGTACTCTTGATCTTGAATTTGGAATTAGAGATGAAAAAAGGGAATTGAGAAAAAAAATTGTTGAACTGTATGATAAGCTACTAGAATTCCTTTCGCGAGACGAATATGATGCTGAACTCCGCAAAGAGCTTGCAAACAACTACAGCCTTAAGGATAAGAAGTTAGATAAAGAAAATTATGAAATAATTTTGGAGGAAAGAAAGAAAGATATTGAAAGAATGGAGAGGGGAATACCAATATCAGGTACACACACCCTAACACACACACACACACACCCTCTCTCTCTCTCTTACACACACACATATAAAAGTATATATATAACCCGTAAATATGGACATTTTTGCTCTAGATAAATTTTTAGCAAATTTGCGAGTTCATTGTATTCGCAAAAATATTTTTTCTTCAATTGAGAGATAGCACAATAAACCAACAACACTGTATATCCTTAGTATCAGATCTACAAAGTAGATACAAGATTAAAGATGGAAAATTATAAACATGTATAGCAATAAAAATGACCAAGGACATGGACAATAAAAATTGTCCTTTAGAACAAAGAAAACGTAAAAAGTCATAAAAACAAAGGAGAAAAGAATTGAATATTCTGAAGTGACATTGCTTAATATAGTTCATAAAATGAATTCTATAAACGACGAGGTTTAAAGAAGTATTTTGGTTTTTTTTCGTATTCTCTTGAAGACAATATCCTTGAAATGACGGAGACCTATGGTTCCTTCCAGTTTTACATATAGGGCATATAAGGCACAATTTTTGTTATTGTATGTAATCATTTCCTTTTTAGGAGAAACAAGCTCTGGTAAAACAAGTCTGATCAATAAACTTGTTGGCCAAGAACTGTTTTGTCCAAAAGCGAGACCAGCAACAGCGAAGATTTGCAGAATTAGCCCTTCGGAGGAGGTTTGCCTGAAATTGACCGATGCTGATGACACTGTCATTGATATTCAACTTTTTAGTGGCTTTGGCGATTTGAAAAAAATTAGGAGCTTACTCGAAAAGAATTCAGATTTGAAGAAAAGCACAAAGGCAGACCCTAAAATCCACTACATTGACGTTTTTTGTCCATTTCGCAACTTGAAATCTAAGGTATACACCTTAATTCACTAATGACTTAATGCGTACTCAATGTATTTTACATAGTGATCATATTATTAGTCACCTCTCACGTGAACTTCCCAGGTGATTTATTGTAAACTGTCTAGATCTGTTTTGACCCATCGTCCTTTGTTGAGCATTTATTTGTTAACAGTTTCATATTATTTTTTAAAATCACTCTATCAATTTCAATCAAGTTTGGCATACAACATCTTTGGCGAGAGGTTGTAAATATTCTGAAAATTTATCCCCTGTGGCCCTTATGACTTGGCGAAAACTATCAAGTGTATAAAATATTTGAAATTACGTCTTCTTTAGATCTAGACAGTACGTAGCAAAACTTCTGTTGGCATATTATAATAGTGATAAAGCAGTGATCTATCATCCGTAATTATGAAATTCATGAATAGGCGAAGAATAATCAAGGTGTTCTGAATGTCAGGGCAGTTCTCTACTGATTTAGTAGTGAAAATGCATAAGTTCTTAAAGAGGTTCTCCTCAGCTTTTAACGAGGCCCAATCTAGTTGGAAATTACGAAAACGGAATGATAAAAAATCTTAATTCTTGGAAATATAATTGTATGTACGAGGGTTGATCAAAAAGTAATGTCACAGTGTCCATATCTTTTATATTTGGCGTCATATTATCAAATATTATATACCAAAAGATGCACAAATATAAATTTAATTAAACTTTAATTTTTCATTCAATAATGTTTAACTGAAATTATTTTATAGATGTTTAAAACATATAAGATAGGGGGTGTCGCCGTGTCAAAACCGAACGTCACAAATTAAAGTGTATTTTTTTAGTATAAAAAAGACAAACACTTAAAAAACATTTTTTAAAAGCGCCTAAACGCAAAATACTGTAAAAGACAAAAATTTACATCATTTTCTAGTCTTAGATTAAAAATTATATGACATCACTGCTTTTTTTTATGAAAAACATCGTTGATTTATTCCGGTGCATTGAAAAAAGGAAATGTCAAAATGGACAAAAAAGTCAAAACAAACTGTAATGTATTTTTGCTTCAAAATGGAGAAATCGCCAGTAGAGACAGTTACGTTCATTCACCAGACTTTCGGAGGAAAGAATGTAAATAAGAGACTTGTTTATATGGTTTCAGCGATTTTCGGTGGGTAATGAGTCATTAAATGCTCAGCAGATGACAAGAAAACCGAAAGATGGGAGGGCGGACGGAAATGTTCAATGGTGTGTGACGTTGTCAAAAAGACAGACGGATAGAGCGATATGTGAAATTTTAAGTTGGTCTTTTACTTAACTGTTCAATGAATTTTGACAGAATTAATTATGAAAAGAGTGAGTGAACGATGGGTACTAAGGGTAATAAAAAGAAATTTGTGAACGTGTTCGTGGATATCAAATCTCAAATATTTTTAATGAAACGAAGGGAAGCATTTAAATGTATGACGGAGCGTATCCGTCATATGACGTTATTTAGCTGCGGCGACTACCATAATCGCACGTTATATATAATCCGATATTTTGAAAAGTATAAAACATGTTGAATTGAAATTTTCAGGTTTGATTTGAAATAAATGTAGCTTTCATCAATTTTAATTTTGTTGTTTTACGTCGACGGATAGCGATTTTATCGAAGTTGTGACATTACTTTTGGATCAACCCTCGTATTATGCTTAGAAAATTAGAATGAAATATTGTTACCTTGCCTTTAATTTATTGTAGTCAAATTGGAGCGCTTTCAAGATATGGGCCATTTTTCATGTTTTATTCAGAACTAAATACTAACACTCTCCTATAAACATTGACAAATTAGAAAATATATATATATGATAAAATGTTTTGTTTTTCACATATATTATGCAATTTTTATTCCTCTTTAAAAAGATAAAAAATAAAATTGGAGGTATCCTTTATTGCATTGAAAAGGGGGCATATCAAAACACAAAATAGGACGTATTTTATCCAATTATATATTTTAAATGTTGCAATGGATTTACATAACCTCAACAAACGACTGTAATACTCTATTAGTTTCTGAAAATTAAATAATTCTTACATTATGAATGAATTTTTTCTCCATACTTTATTTTTCTTTACATGTTCTTTTACGTGGAAAAGAGGGGGGAGGGGGTGTAAAAGGCGACAAAATTACGAATTTTACTAATATCAAGTAATATATAGAAAAATAAAATATTTTAAGGGTTACATTTAAATAATTCATAGAATTATTTTTTAAATAAGCCAATTCATGAATGAACGACGGTGATGGTTCCAATTATTCATTTGGATACAAATTATTAAATGAAAAAAAAATTATTTATATGTTAGAGGTAATTACAATGCAAAAAAGTCATAATAATTGTTCCGTAGTGCAAAAGAAAGAGCACTGAAACCCATTTTTGCATTTATTTTTTATTAATCTATGTTTTGATTCTAACAACAGGCATAAGACCTTGAATCGCTCTTCTCTGTACTATCTATCACTTCTATTTGAATCCTCTTACTCTAAGTATTCCAAGATGCATGAACTGACAAAGTTTGATTCTTAGCCAGTTAGGAATGAAGATATTTCAGTATAGCTATAAAATACCATCGGGCTTAATTGGATTTGATCAAGTGACGACCAACCCGTTTTACATACAAATAAAACTAAAAAAATGATACGACGTTGAGCACGGTGTTGGTACACATTGACGTTACGTCAAAATAACGTTAAAAAGTCATAACGTTGTTATAACGTTTTGAACCTGATACATGCATATTTTAGATCTTTAAATGTATTTTATTTTTCAAAAGTATAAAAAAATAATAATAATAATAAAAGGGCACATGATGTTCAATGTTTGAACCTTCTTTTTTGAAATATTTAGATGTTTATTAATAAATCTTAATAATAAAATTCTAATTACTGAAATGCCAAAGGCATTCAGTGAATATTCCTCTTTCTATTTTTCTCACTTACCTGTCTTATACTTGTAAGGAGAAAATATATAAGCAGTATTCCCTTTCAACCTCCTTCAATATTTTTTCAGTTAGATCATTTATTTCTATATAGCGTCCGCATGCGTTTTGGTTGTTTAGAGAAAAAATGAGAGTTAAAATTTTTATACTTCCTACGTTTCAATGGAACTGATGTCATTGTGAATTAAAAAAAATAAGTATTAATTTTGGGTATTGAGTAGATGAAAAAAGGAGGGATGGAGACGTATCATCATTATTGAAAATCTGGTTTATCACGAAAATTCTAAAATCTTTTTACTATTTTTGGTGAAAGAGGGGGGGGGGGGCTTATAATGCATTCTTCGTTTAGTAGGGTATTTTTTGTGGAACGATATCATTTTGGGGTTTTCATAATATTTTTCCTTTGGTACATGTACACAGGATGATTAAGTTTAATAAAGATAATTAGTGAAAAAATATCCAACAAGCTCCGGGGTTGAATATCGGGGTGGGGTGGGGTGGTTCTTGCATGTCCACAAGTACCTGTGAGCTGATACTACGGACCAGCATGAAAAAAGCCACGGAGATAATAATTTGACGCTCCTGACGTCATATGTACGCATTGCGTAAAATGACGTTTTTCTTACCTGTGACAAAATGGCTACACTTTTATTGATGCTTGAATTTGTTTCATGTAGACCATAACTGTAAAGATTGTGTAATTAGTAAATGCAGCATGAAATGTTCTTTCAAGCTACATACATGATTGCTTTATATCTTACATTAATTCGTATATTTTTGATATGTTACTGAGACATATTTAGTGACAATACAGTGACTCGTGCGTGCATAACGAAATGGCTACACTTAAGAAAGCATTCCTAATATTCACGTTGGAAAAGTAATATAAAATGTATCAAATCAATTAATCTAAGAAATATATGTACTAAAAGATTATTCACCAAAATTAGTATTTTTCTGGGATTTATGTCTGGTACACATCTCCATTTCGGCTAATGTCAGTGTAAGGAAACGATTTCTTACTGTTAGACATTTTACGTAGGCACTGTAGATCCAGTCTAAATTCATGAAATTGATAAAATGATTTTGAAGACTCAACAATATCTTAAAGAATACAGATATTTTACGGTACCCCCTAAATTTCATTTAATTCAGAGAATTGTAAGTGCATTTTTTCATACCTTTTAGTTGCGCGAACAATAATTGATGTAACGTCGGACACAGGAATTTCGCCGTAAATGATCAATACTGAGTAACGCCTCATTATAGTTAAAATAATTTTAAATTATTTAAAAGAAAATTTTGAGAATTATTCATTACTTTAGATAACATTAATGATTTTATTTTCAATTTAAAGCAAATATGACATTGCAAAACCGCCAATTTCTTTGCGACATAAAGAGTAAGATATTGTAGTACCAACACCGTGCGCAACGTCTAGTACCTTATTTCCGCAGGGGGGATAAGGAAGCATACAAAGTATTCTACCTTGACTAAATCAGTGCTACATTATGACGTCAAAGTAGTCGATATGACGTCAATTCTAGAACACTAGTTTTCGCAATATTGGTATTTAGAGTTGTAATTTAACTCTAGAAATAAATAGAAACGTGTAAGCATTAACAACAATGAAATGTTCTTATTTCGTTATGCTGTATTTTGTCATTTTGATTAAAATCTACCACCGATGATGTCATATGTGTACATCAAGTAACTTTGCAATTGATCGTGTCGAGTAAAGAGAATCTGGCTAAGACGGCATGTACAAAGATACGTAAAATGATTGATTGATTGATTGTATATTGTTTAACGTCCCTCTCGAGAATTTTTCACTCATATGGAGACGCCACCACTTGCCGGTGGAGAGCTGCAAATTTTGTCCTTTGCTCGGCACTCAGCTGCAGGGCCATTGAGCAGGGAGGGATCTTTTTCGTGCCAGCACCTACTGCGACACGGGGCCTCGGTTTATACGGTCTCATCCGAACGACCGGTCTCCACGTCCCACAGTGGGATTCGAACCCGCGACGTAAGGATTAACTCCTTACTTTGCGACTCTAGAGCAGACGCTCTAACCACTGCGCCACGCGGGCGACTACGTAAAATGAAGTTTAAAATCAAATATCGTGAATATTTTGTGAAATTCATATGGAGTTCAGTTAATAAAACTGGTATGCTAATTAATTTTCATCGATTATATTCTATTTCGAAGACAGTCAACTATATACGTATCCCGGTCGGCCTTTCCTCTGTCATTTGTGACAAAAATAATGCAACAGAACAACAATAAGCTGTATATTTCAAAGCTTAAGATTTGTACAGATGGAAAGTTTTCCTCATAAAATACTTGGGAAGTGCTGTTGGAATCCCGAGGTAAGCATGGTTTTACGAAAAATCTCGGTTCATATGTAAAAAATTCAAAACATTGGGTAAGGTTTCGTGCGAATATGTGGAATAATTATTCTACTGACGGGACAGTGGGATTCTAGCAGCACTTTTAAGGCAAATTAGATGTTTTTCAAATACATTATTTACTCAAAGATATTATTAAACTCCGGGGTATTGCTGTTCTGTAAGCTTTTTTATTAAGGAAAATTTCGCTATTAATAGAAGTCACATGATGCCGTGGCGGTGGTGCACGTCGTTGCGTTAGACATTTTTTTTTATCTTTATGCAATAAATAATGATAGTTTAAATTTATCAGCGGTTTTGGTAAATTTTCAAACTTAATTTTCTTTAAAAAGTCTAAATTTCCCGAAAAATGACTTATATGCTTACTTAACATACCTGCGTCTTAAATAAAGACATAAAATGTCACAAGTTGGTCATCGTGACCTACGTTTCAGATGACGTTCAGATGAAAATCCCAAGGTGCATCAACTGACAAAATTTGATAATTCCAAGCTAATAAGTACCTGAGATTATTAAAAATTCTGACCTACTTTATAGTCAACATCCTCCGAACACCCAAAGATGCCTCAATGGAAAAAAATTAACAATTCTAGGCCAATCAGTGCCCGGGATACTAAAATATAGCCATAAAATTCAAAACTTGGTCACACTGACCTACTTTTTGATCGACTTTCTCCGAAAACCCAAGATGCATCAACTGACAAAGTTTAATTATTCTAAGCCAATAAGTACCTGAGATAATGAAAATTAGATCACAGTGACCTAATTTTGGTCGACATTCTCCAAAAACCTAAGTTGCATCAACTGACAAAGTTTGATGATTCTTAGCCAAGAAGTACCTGAGATAATTAAAAGTACGTTATTGTGACCTACTTTTTGGACGACATTCTCCGAAATCCCAAGTTGCGTCAACTGATAAAGTTTGATGATTCTAAGCCAAAAAGTATCTAAGACTACTTAAATAAAGCCATAAAATGTTAAAAGTATGTCACTGCGACCTCCTTTTTGATCGACATTTTCAGAAACCAAAAATGCCTCAACTGCCAAAGTTTAACAGTTCTAGGTCAATAAGTACCTGGGATACTTAAATATAGCCATAAAATACACAACTAGGTCACCATGATCTACTCTTTGATCGACATTCTTCGAAAACCCAAGTTGAATCAACTGACAAAGTTTGATGGTTCTAAGCCAATAAGTACCTAAGATACATAAATATAGCCATAAAATATCAAAAGTAAGTTACCGTGATCTTCTTTTTGGTCGACATTTTCCGAAGACCCAAGATGCATCAACTGACAAAGCTTGATGACCATAGGTCTGAAAGTATTCAAAATATGCCTTTTAAACAATTTGAAAACACATCCCTGCAAAATTCAAAAAGTGGGTCAAAGCGACCTCCTTTTTCATTAATATGTTTTAAGGCTCCAAGATGCACCAACTTACAAAATTTGGTGATTCTAAGCCTCTCAGTGTCTGAAATAATGGGATTAAATGTTTTAGAAAAATTGATGATCATAGGCCTTAAAGTGTCCAAAATATGCCTCCAAATTAATTTGAAAACGAAGGCCTGTTAAATTTACAAAATATCAACATTTTTATTAAGTGTAAATTTTGGTCAACTTTTAAGTGACCTTGAGACCACGTCCTTTGCCCAAGGGCAATGCCTTGAACAGTTTTTAATCTTCAACATATTCTGACCCTTGTATGTACGTTTGGTGAAAATCTGCCCGGTGGTTCAGGAGTAGAAGATTTTTTTTAACAACCAGTACTTTTGGTTTTATTTTTAGCTAACCTGAGCTGTAAACTTTTCACATTTTCGACTTCTTCTCAAGAACCGCTGGGCCAATTTCAACCAAACTTGCCACAAAGTATCCTTTGGTGAAGGGGATTCAGGTTTGTTCAAATGAAGGGCCACGCCCTCATACAAGGGGAGATAATGGGGAATTAATGAAAATTAGGTGGCATATTTAAAAAATCTTCTTCTCAAGAACCACTGTGCAAGGAAAGATGAAACTTATGGGGAAACATCCTCAGGTAGGTTAGATTCAAGTTTGTTCAAATCATGACCCCCGGGGGTAGGGCGGGGCCAAAATGGCCGACCAAAGTTTAAGATAGAAATATATAGGAGAATTCTTTAAAAATCTTCTTCTCAAGAATGACAAAGCCATAATTCATCATATTTATATGGAAGCATGCTCAGGTAGTGTAGATTCAGATTTGTTCAAATCATGACCCCCGGGGTAAGGGCGGGGCCAAAATGGCCGACCAAAGTTTTACATAGAAATATATAGGAAAATTCTTTAAAAAACTTCTTCTCAAAAATGACAAAGCCATAATTCATCATATTTATGTGGAAGCATGTTCAGGTAGTGTAAATTCAAGTTTGTTCAAATCATGACCCTCGGGGGTAGGGCGGGGCCAAAATGGCCGACCAAGGTTTAACATAGAAATATATAGGAAAATTCTTTAAAAATCTTCTTCTCAAGAAGGACATAGCCATAATTCATCATATTTACATGTATATGGAAGCATGTTCAGGTAGTGTAAATTCAAGTTTGTTCAAATCATGACCCCGGGGGTAGGGCGGGGCCAAAATGGCCGACCAAAGTTTTACATAGAAATATATAGGAAAATTCTTTTAAAATCTTCTTCTCAAGAATGACATAGCCATAATTCATCATATTTATATGGAAGCATGCTCAGGTAGTGTAGATTCAAGTTTGTTCAAATCATGACCCCCGGCCCGGGGGTAGGGCGGGGCCAAAATGGCCGACCAAAGTTTTACATAGAAATATATAGGAAAATTCTTTAAAATCTTCTTCTCAAGAATGACAAAGCCATAATTCATCATATTTATATGGAAGCATGCTCAGGTAGTGTAGATTCAAGTTTATTCTTATCATGTCCCGCGGGGGTAGGGCAGGGCCAAAATGGCCGAACAAAGTTTTACATAGAAATATATAGGAAAATTCAATAAAAATCTTCTTTTCAAGAATGACAAAGCCATAATTCATCATATTTATATGGAAGCATGCTCAGGTAGTGTAGATTCAAATTTGTTCAAATCATGACCCCCGGGGGTAGGGCGGGGCCAAAATGGCCGTCCAAAATTTAACATAGAAATATATAGGAAAATTCTTTAAAAAATCTTCTTCTCAAGAATGACAAAGCCATAATTCATTTTATTTATATGAAAGCATGCTCAGGTAGTGTAGATTCAATTTTTTTTTTAAATCATGACCCCCAGGGGTAGGGCTTGGCCAAAATGGCCGACCAAAAATATTTATAGGAAAATTCTTTAAAAATCATTTTCTAAAAAATACCAAATCCATGATTGGTCATGGGACTGATTTTGGATTTAAACTTTACATTAAAAAGCCATTTTCTACTTTTTCCTACCCTTAGTGCTCAGGTGAGCGATATGTGGCCCATGGGCCTCTTGTTCTAATTATCTCCCCTTGTTTCATGGTCTCAATTAGTATAAATGGTAGCCCTTGGGCCAAGGATACCCTGTGACAAATTTGACAATGATTGACCAAGTGGTTCTTGAGTTATGACCCATATTCTTAAACGTTTATGCACACTACACGATGCACAAATGGCCAAAGCATTAGCCCTTTAATCCTTTGGTTCAGAAGAGCTAAAATATTCTTGATAAAAACATCTAAATACTTTGAATGACAGGAACCAACCTCCTTAAAATATTCCTTTTTTTCCTATTGCATACTAAATTAATAAATAAAATCAGGAAGAGTGATTTTTTCAAAGAGCAATATACATGTATGGTGTGTTTCAAATGGCCTCTTGTCAAATGTCAGTCTCGTTTAAAGTAATCATTTCGTAAATTCTATGGTCGATTCAAGGACTTTGTTAGTAAATAGATATTATCATTGAGTCAAATGCTGACTGACGTTTTTATACTAATTGTTAGTCCATTATTTATACAATGAATTGACGACGGATTTCCCCGTTATTTTCCGGTCATGACAAGGAGCATACGGTGTCCGGTCAGCAGGGGATGCTCACTCCTCTATGGCACCTGATCAGACCTCTGATGTTTCGGAGGTCCGTGTTTTTTCTCTACTCCTATTTAGTATTGTTTTATGGACTTTGATGTTGAATACTGTTCGTTATCTCTATATTCTTCTCTTAAAACGAATCTTAATATATAGTTTTACTTTGCACAACTATACTTGTGACCTTTATTGGTTATTTTTAATTTGATCAAAATGCCAGTTATCTAGAAATATGACACTGTTAAGTTCACATTTTCCCACCATTATAGCATAATTTGTATAACACTGCTTATGTTCAAGCAGTGTTTCTTCTAGAAAATATTGACCGTAGACTTGAACAAAGGACAAGATAGAGTAAGACCAGTATTTGGCCTTCTATTTGGGGTGTAATCAGTTGACACTAGTGTTGTATCAAATAACTGACAGAAAAAACTACATGTTAATGTTGTTTTTAAGGTGCCAAAATTGACTCTTATCATATACAGTCCTTTAATTTGTGAACTCATGAACATTTGGATATATAGGTACATGTATATAGATGTTAAAAGAGTGTTATATAGTGAACATGGCATCATTCTTTGCAAATCCACTTTTCTGCTACTGAGAATTAAGAATACAAAATCAAAGAGCATAATTACGCCGTGTGCCCTTTTTAAAGATTGAAATAAAGTAGGATGATTACGATCTGAAATCCCTCTCAACTTAACAGGATATTTCGACGACGTACTGTTAATTAACAAAACTTAATGGTTATTTCCACTCTCAATTAACAATGGCTATTTCCATACCTATATCGATACGATATATCTCGGTGAGTTACAGATACAATGTAAAAGATACCACAGAGTCTAACACATCTGTTTTAGATTAATCTTGATATTTTACTTGAAAAACGACGTAATGGTAATCTAACAACCAAGCTTTATGATAAACGTGATGGCTTTTCAATCGTGAAGTTCATTCCTTCATCACAGCTGCAAACGGGTTTATATCTCTCAGTTTATTCGAAACGCAAAAGCATGCTCAATGTACATGTAACTTCTAAAACGAAGAAAATTATTTTCAAACAAGTTTATGAAACAAGATGAAACAAGAATATTAGTTGTCTTGTTTAAAGGTGAACACGATTCGTAAAAGGAATGTGTCCGCCAAATGTGTTCGGAGAATCGCTATACCTGCAGACCCCTATATAAAGGGAAGGACGTATTCTCTTTTCAGTGTAATCGGTTGACACCAGTGTAGACGGACGTATGCTATACAGCACTCGGTAGCGACAATAATAACGTAATGCAGCAAAGTACGATACCAAAGAACTTACAATTATAGTTGTACAGGTCAGTGCAGTATAGAAACAGACACAGATAAATGTAACTTCAATAAAATGTAAACAACGGCAATGCAAGATAACTTGCTCGAACACGGGTCGCCACTCCACGCCAATACCCGTGACAATAAAAGAGTCAGGTGCGACGAACCTGAAGAGTATATCCTGGTGTTTATGTGTCGTGGATAATGATATCGAAAATGGCGTATGCCTATTTACGAGTCGTGTTCAGCTTTAAAGTCATCATTTCGTAAGTAATTTTTATGGCCGATTAAATGACCTTGTCAGCAAAAACAATTTATAATTGAGTCAAATGCTGACTGACATTTTGCATACTCAATGTTAAATCATTATTCACACACTGGATGGAGGACGAATTTTTTCGCTGTTTCCCGGTTATAAAAAGGAGAACACAATGGGTGTGATCGAACGGCAGTGAATGCTAACTCTTCCATGGTATCTGATCCCACCTCTGATGTTGTGGAGGTCCGTGTTTGTTCTGCTCCTATTTTGTTTCGTTTTATGGACTTTTGATCTTTAATACTATTTATTATACTATTCATTATTTCCATATATTTCATACCCCGAATCCTTGATTAATGGGGCATATAAAAACATAGATATACCCAAATACGTTGGAAACCAGCGGTTTCCCGATAGACAAATACGTGTACACTAGCCAATTTTAGACAGTCGGACCTTGCATTTGGTACATTACATTTCTGGAAGGACAAAATAAGATCATAAGATCATTAAATTGAACTGGACATTGATAATGACTGATTAGAACTTGATTTGAGAGCTACCGATCTCACACAATATGTCAGATAAATCTGATTGTTTAGGATTTAAATCAACTTAAAACAAAGGTGTTAAGCTACATAAGAAAATGCTTATGGGTGTTTATCCTAGGAAGACAGAATAACACATATTATAAAGACTCAGACATTGAGGAAAATTTATATGTTTGAATATGTGTGTGCCAATTTTATTTAATCTAAAAACAGAGGCAAAGGCAGTTTCCAAACTCTTTTATTACCCTCTTACGTGTACTATTTTAATTCATTATATTCCTATATCTTGTCGAACAATCCTTCATTGTTATTTTTATTTTAAAGGGAAATATGATGCTTGTGGATACACCAGGTATTGGAACATCCGAAGAGTTGACCAATATGCTTTTGAGATATCTTCCTAGTGCAATTGCGTTTGTTTTTATCATCAACGTGTCAAACGCAGGCGGAGTTCAGGAGGATAGGGTAAACTTAAAAATCATAATCATAATATGAGAAATCTAAATAGAATATAAATTTTTACTGAAATGAGTTTTTTATGATTAAAATTTAGCTATTATTGGTGTTTGGTGTTGTTTTATGCCTCCGTCTGTTTGTCCGAAAAAAACTTTAACTTTGTCCATAACTTTTGAGTGGGTGGCGCTAATATTTCACAGATACCCTCCTTGTGAAAAGATTTTTATTTTGGTACCACCAAATTTGACCTCATGACCTTGGAGTTTGACCAACTTTTATCAAATAATTTTCAAACTTTAACCAAAGTCATGATTTTTGATTAGATGCAGCAAGGGATATCATACTTCAAATGTATATTTACCCTGACAAGACCTTTCATTGAGTTAAAAAAAATTGTACCGTTGACCTTGAGTTTGGCACACTTTTAAAAACTTAAACCATGGCCACAACTTTACACCGTTAGTACTAGGGATTTCTTATTTTACAAGTATACCGGTATTCTTTTTGACAAATCCTTTCTTTGGTATAAAAATATTTGACCTTCGAGTTTGGTCTACATTTAAAAACCTTTAGCCTTGATCAAAACGTTCGAACAGTTACTTCTAGGGCTATCATATTTCATGGGTGTATTACTTGTGACAAGACCTTCAATGGATACCAACAATTATGGCCTGTTGACCTTGATCTTAGAGTTTGACCATTTTAAAAAATAACCTTGACTATAGTGTTTTAGCACTTGGTACTTGGGCTTTCATGTTTCACAGGTGTATTCCTTGTGAGATGAGCTTGCATCAGGTACGAACGATTTTGACCTTTTTACTTTGACCGTGGAGTTTCACTTGCATTTGAGCAATTACAACCGTCGTCATACATGTAAGCTGTAATACGGGGTTAACAGTTTTTCCACAAACTTTGTATTACATTTTGATATTTATTCAGATTGTCAAAATTTTGGAAACAATTCTGACGAACCTCTACAAAATGCCTTGTTTTGATCCAAAAGATGTTCTTTTTGTGACAAATAAATGGAATATGCTAAAAGATCAAATGAAAGAAGGTTGTGGTGATGATGAAGATGACGATGATGATGATGATGATGATGACAATGTTGATGAAATGCAGGAAACTTGGGATGACGTAAAAGAGACAATCAAAAAAATCTGGCCTGTATTTGAAGAGGACACGATCTTCAAACTTTATTTAAAAACTGTATGTTTATATTTATAAATTTTAAAATATCATTTATAATGACGTTTAATTACTCAAATCATTTATTTAAGTTTGATGATGAAATAAAAGGCTGAGGCATCATAAATACCAAACAAGCCATTCTTTTTTTTAGCATCAAATAGTTCATGTACATATCGCACATTTTACTTAAATGTTTTGTACAGGTGGACAGCATCTCAACTAATCGAATCACCGCATGAAGTTTTCTTTTTTGTCAGGTTTATTATCATTATATTAGTCTAGTAAGAGTTCATCAAGTGATTTTACGACTTTTAATTGAAAATAATTTTACGAGTTTTGCTCTGGTTAGTTTTCATTAAAATGTTCTAAGGGGTGATAAGAAAGTTCGTTCCATAATGAAATATTTTCAAAAATTTCAAAATAGTGCTCAACTAAAGCAATGGATTTTCAAGTCTGATAAAAACCCAAGAGTGTGCTTTAGATTTGTAGCAATTGAATTTCTAGCCGGAAATTATAGGATTTTTCTTCCATATGAAAATATATATAACATCTTTAGAGCACCCGAATGATAGAAATGCTAGTCATTTTGAATAAAAATAAAAGGATAATTTACTTTTTACTTTTGTTTCTTCATAGTTTATCTTGCATCAAACAAGCTGATGAGCATAGGTATAAGATCGATAAATCACTTTAATTCCTTTATAGTTTGTACTCTTTCAAAATCAAATTGGGTGTCAACACTGATAAGAATGGTTTAAGAATTCCATGATAATTTGTCTCATGTGGATATTTCACAAAACCCCTTTATTTCATTTTTTTCCTCCGGAACATCGAAAAATTGCCGTGAAGAACATTAAATACTGACTTCATTCACGGTTGCACTCATATTTGCCATAACATAATACTTAAAGTAATATTCTTGTTCTATCGGTTATTTTAATATTGGTTGTTGTGATTTATACAATAACATTTATAAATGTTCTTATATAGTATTGAATAAACATGTACTTCAACTTAGATAAATCCAGACGACGGCTCAGATGAAGAAAGAGCAGATTTCGAAAGATTTACTAAACGCCTGCTGGATTTATCAAGGAAGAACACGGACAGCAAAATTGCAATACACCTAAGGTTCGTATATTTATTGTCAAATTAGGTTTATCCTAGTACGGAAGCCCTTTTAAGTCTTATCAAATATAATTTTGAATTCGATTTAAACGAATGGTCGATTTTTTTTAACGAATTCAATTCGTTATATAAATTTCTTTAAATGAAAAAAAATAAAATGATACTTATAACATCATTTGATTGGTCCAAGCTATAAAATCAATCAGTAAATGCAAGAGGCACCCAAATGGGATTACAAATAAATTGCATAATTATTACATCAGTTATAAGGAATTAAAAAATGCATATAAAACACTTTATTGTACCAGTAACTGTTTTTTATTCAATTTAAACCCATTAATAAAACCGATATCAAAAGCATAAAATGAGGAACTATATTTTGTGGAGGAAAGTTGTTTAGAAAAAAAATGACATTATTGCTCTTTCAAAGAATTTTTTTCATCCAGTCTTCACACAGGATTTATTTGTGCACTGAACTTATTCATATTGGTCCAAATTTATTGCGACGATTTCTATCACCATAAAACTTAAGCAAATATATTGTGAAAGACTAGAAAAACAATAGCCTCAATATAGGCCTAAAATAGACACTTTATAAGTAATATCCAAAATAGTAACATCACACCCTTTCCTTTTAATATTCCTTTCTGAATATTAAAGATAATTGTAAACATTCTGCTTAAACTCAGTAACATGAAATTACTTTAAAATGATTTTTATGTTGGAAAATGACGTTATGAGGTCAAAAGGTAAAATAATTGACGATGCGAAGTAATTTTAAAGAGTTTGGTTGTCACAATTATTAAATATGTTTATAGCTACTCAAGATGAAATGAGACTGTTTTTAAAATTGTTCCAATATTTTTTTGAATAAAAAAATTGGAGGAAAAACAGAAAAACTGATTTACGTGTTTGACATTATTACAGTGAACATGGTCTTTTAAATGATAGATGGTAGATCCAAAAGGAGCGTTGTAACCCCCATTTTATGTTTTGAATTTTAATGAAGCTATGTGTGTGGATTCTAAAAATATACTAGATAAAAAAATCTTCGTACTGTGAATTTCAGGACCTAACCTTCTTGATTACATGTATAAGTGAGTGATGTGTGCAGCGTTAACATATCAAGTATGGTTTTGATATTTTGTTATGAAAAGCCATACGCGTTTTGCAATCAGCTTTCATGTTTCTATTCAGTCCCAGGAAAATCAAAATAAAACAATTTTTGGTGAGTAATCTAATCTGTGGTTGTGGGGGGCCTAAGGTGTGTGGGGGAGGGGATTAATTTGTCACCCTATTAATTTTTCTCCTTAAAAGACAATTTTGTTAAAAGAAATCTTTAAAAGTATATATTTAAATGATTTTATTGTTATATGTTACAAGTAACAGCTTTTCATAAAGCTTGCCTGACGAATGCCATCAATATCAATAGAACCTACAAAAAATGTCCGAGCAAAAAAGTAATGAACTTCCTCAATCCTGAACTGTGAGGGGGCATTTTCGAAAGTCTATACTAGTATTTGTTTTTGTAGGAGGAAACCCCTGGGGGTGGGTATGATCATATGTATTTTTGTTCGTTTCGTTTTTATTACAGTAACTTTAAATGAAGCAACTTTTTACCCAATTCACAATGTATCACCGATATGTTTTTTTTCCAAAGCTCGATCAAGATTCCCACAAAAAAGAACAGACTTGACATAATATTATAAGTCTCTATTATAATCCAGGCAGTTTTCATTTCCATTCAATAGAATAGTCCAAGAAAAAGGCACAAAAACTTACACGTGACCTTTTGGCGCGAAATGATTGTGTCACCCCTTACTTAAAAGACAAATGGACTATTCCAGTAGTATAGAAACGCAGAAAAAAGGTCAAACGGACTTGTCCATATAGGAACTTACATGAAATAAATAGCTGCATGCAATAAACTAATAAGTACTATAAGGAAATAAGTACATCAATATACTGTATCAGTAATATGTTTATTTTAAGGTCACCTGAGTAAACTCAGGTGACCTATTGCTATCCGTTTTCGTCCGTCGTCGTGCGTCGTCCGTCGTGCGTCGTGTGTTAACATTTGAACATTTTCAACTTCTTCTCTGCAACCACTAAACCAATTTCAACCAAATTTGGCACAAAGTATCTATGGGTGAAGGGGAACAAAAATTGTGAATTTCATGATCCCTGCCCCCCTGGGGCCTGAGGGGTGGGGCCAAAACTACTAAAATTAATGCAATCTTTAAAAATCTTCTTCTTTTCTCCTGGACATCAAGCAGTCAAACTGTTTGCATGAATGTAATCAGCAATGAGTCCTCTACCAAAATTGTGAAATTCATGGCCCTGGGGTCAGGGGTTCTAGTGCTAGGGCGGGGCTAAATAAGTATATAGTGAAAATGCATTATTTCTTTGAAAATCTTCTTCTCTGCTCCTGGGTATTAAATAAACCAACTAAGTACATAGTTATGATGACCAAGAGTGCCTCTACTAAAATTATGAATTTTATGGCCCCAGGATCAGGGGTTCTGGTGTTAGGGTGGTGCTCTATTGATTATATATAGTGAAAATACATGATTTCTTTGAAAATCTTCTTCTCTGCCCCTGGGTATTAAATAAACTAACTAAGTGCATGGTTATGATGAGCAAGAGTGCCTTTACCAAAATTATGAATTTTATGGCCCCAGGGTCAAGGATTCTGGTGTAAAGGGGGGGTGGGGGCTCTATTGATTATATAGTGAAAATACATGAATTCTTTGAAAATCCTCTTCTCTGCTCCTAGGTATTAGATAAACTAACTAAGCATGCATAGTTATGATGAGCAAGAGTGCCTCAACCAAAATTATGAATTTTATGGCCCCAGGGTCAAGGGTTCTGGTGTTGGGGGGGGGGCTCTATTGTTGATATAGTGAAAATACATGAATTCTTTGAAAATCTTCTTCTCTACTCCTAGGTATTAGATAAACTAACTAAGTGCATTGTTATGATGAGCAAGAGTGCCTCAACCAAAATTGTGAATTTTATGGTCCCAGGGTCAGGGGTTCTGGTGTTGGGGCGGGGCTCTATAGATTATATAGTGAAAATACATGAATTCTTTGAAAATCTTCTTCTCTGCTCCTAGAAATTAAACTAACTAAGTGCATGGTTATGATGAGCAAGAGTGCCTTTACCAAAATTATGAATTTTATGGCCCCAGGGTCAGGGGTTCTCAGTGTTAGAGCGGGGTTTAATTGATTGTATAGTGAAAATACTTTAAATCTTTGAAAATTTTCTTCTCTGTCTCTGAGTATGAAGCAGGCAGATGAACTACCTATATAGTGATGATGAGCAAGGGCCCTAATCTTCCAGAATTTTGAATTTCAAGGCCCCAAGGTCAGGGGGGGCTTTATTTATATACTGAAAATGGATTAATTGTTTGAAATCTGCTCCTTTGTATTTATAAAACATTTATTTATTTTTTGATAGGCAATTTTAAGGGTGCCTTTTTAAAATTTGTGCAATGTGTGGACCTAGGGTCAGGTGTTTATGTCACAGTGTTAGGGGCACTACTGATTATTGCTGAATATTATTGATTAGGTGAATGCATTTTTGTTCCCCTACCTTGTGTATGGGTATTCAGTAACCAAGCTAAGCAACTGCTAAGTGTATTGTTATGATGATCAATGGTGCCTCTTTCAAAATTGTGAATGCCATATAGCATCTGGCTTAAAACATGAATCAAATTCAATAACTGGAAAGTTGTTGCATAATGCTCAGGTGACCTATAAGGCCCATGGGCCTCTTGTTCTGTTAAACTGTTGTTGTTGAAACGCAGGTAACAAAATCCCATGATAATCAGCATGCACAAAATTCTGCTGGCTAACTGTGACCTCTTAGATTCGCGCCTAGGAAATATTGATTCTTAGTAGTGCCTGACGCCGTGACATCAGGCAATAATTTGTTTAAGAGACATGGACACAGTTTCAACTGAATATTTTAAAACCAACATCAATGTTTACAATTCCTAAATATGGCAAATCTAATGATTTGCAAAAATTGAGTATCATTTGCCGAAATACAAAAATATGCAGAACTTAGAATTCCCCACAATGTAAGCAAAATTATAACAAGGGCCCTATTTACATAACAAAGGTTTGGAGCTGTCTTATATCTCGACAACTGGAATTCAAATTTTTGATGATAATTTGAAATACCTTATTTAGATATTTGAAAACATGAAAAAATGAAAATAACTTTGAAAACTTTAAGGTGAAGATGTGTTTATGTCCCTTTACGTACAATTGCAAATTGTTGGAAATTGTCCTGTGTTCACAATTTTTTTTTTTACCTCATCACTAAGTTTCATTTCTTCATTGTATCATATGATAAGAAAACGTTTTACTTCAATATATTATGCAGACAAGATGCAGTTTATTCATTTGAAACTTGATAAAAGCTGAAAATAAAATAAACCACAATAATTAATGATCTGAAATTTTCATTAGATAGTAATTCAAAACAGTTGCTATCTCTATCAAAACAATAGATTTGTACTTTTGAAGTTTAAACGTTTTCTGCATTTTAAAAGTAACATTCAATGGCACATTTATCTTCCTACATATTATGCGATATAATGAAAGATATATCCATGATAAATATACTACGTATTTGTCTGCTTTAAAGGTTGCTGAAAGATGACATGAACAGAATTAAAAGAGGAATAAATGCAAGAATAAACACGGCAGCCAAAGGTGACAGAAAAAGAATTGAAGTAGAAAAGTCATTAAAAGAAATGAAAACATTAAAAGAAAGCAGTCTTGAGGTACATATGTGTAACAAATATAAAATTTAAAGAATGCACTTAAATTGCCACTTTAACCCATCATACCTTAATCTCTCTCCATCTCTCTAAATATAATGTATAATATAGATAGATTGAAACAAGATGTGTTTGTGAAACACTAAGCGCCCGGCGGCAACAAAATTAAAAAATATTTTTAGCTTATAGGTCACAGTCAAGGTCACAAGATGATTGGTCTTGTTGTCATTTAAAAGAACTTGATTAGTGAAGTATGCATACCAAATATGAAGTGTCTATCTCTCATGGTTCAAAAGTTATGGTGAAGGTTAAAAAAAATACTTTTAGCATATAGGACACAGTCAAGATCACAAAGTCCTTGACCTTGGTGTCATGTGAAAGGGCTTAATTAGATGCATGCCAAACATTAAGTCTCTATTTTTCTTCGTTCAAAATTAATTGCGAAAGTTAAAGTTTGCCGACAAAAAAGCTATATTTAGCGCATAGGTCACAGCCAATGTCACATTTTCATTGACCATGGTGTCATTTAAAAATCATAATCAGTGGTGTATGCATACCAAATATGAGGTCTCTATCTTTTATGGTTAAAAAGAAATGGCGAAGGTTAAAGTTTGCAAAAATACCCTATTTTTATTATATAGGTCACAGTCAAGGTCACAAGGTCATTGACCTTAGTGTCATTTCAAAGAGCTTAATCAGTGGAGTCCCTTTCATTCATGGTTCAAAAGTTATGGCGAAGGTTAAAGTTTGCAGACAAACAGATAAACAGACAAATAGACAGACAGACAGACAGACAGACAGGACAAAAACAGTATACGCCTCGAATCTTTCGATCCGGTGTAACGACGCGATGCTATGTTTTTGAAATTGTAAAATTTTTCAAAGTTAAGGTTATCAGAAACATATCATGCCATTTTCAGAACGAAACCTTTGAACGATAATAAAAAACACCCAAAAATAAAATCATAAATTTATGCTCCTCGATGAAGAAGGGTATGGAGATCACGAACAGTATTCAATATCAAAGTCCATAAAACAATACAAAATAGGAGCAGAGCAAACGTGGACCTCCGAAACATCGGAGGTGGGATCAGGTGTCATGGACGAGTGAACATCCCCTGCTGACCGGTCACACCCGACGTGTACTGCTTGTCATGATCGGGAAATAACGGAAAAAATCCGTCGTCAATTCAGAGTATAAATAATAGACTAACAATTAGTATTAAAAACACCAGTCAGCTTTTGACTCAATGATAAATTGTATTTGCTGACAAGGACATTGTATTGACCATAGAACTTATGAAGTGATGACTTTAAACGAAACTGCTTATATTCTTGTTTCATTAACTTGCTTGTCAATAGTTCATACGTAGAGCATGCTCTTGTGTATCGAATCAACTTAGATATATAAACTCTGTATGCAGGTGATGAAGGTTTATTGCTGCATAGGTAATGGAAGTTGACGATAGAAAAGTTAAAGTCATCACGTACTTGTTTGTTCGATTACCATTAACGTCTTTTTCAAGTAAAATATCCAAGTATGAAACAGATGTGTCAGACTGTATGGTCTCTTTTATCTTAAGCTCACCAAGATATATCGTTTCGACGTAGGAATAGAAATTACCGTCGTAGATATGTCTAAATGTCAAGTTGAAGGCCACGGCAGGTAAATTCTTTTTTTCACGCATAAGATTTTTCATAAATTCTGCTTCATATGAATACAAATATAGGTCTGCTAATAACGGACCGCAATTGGTACCCATGGGAATACCAATAGATTGTTGGAAGACTTGGTCTCCAAAAACCACATAGATATTGTCAATCAGAAACTCAAGCAGCTTTTGAAGTCAACTTCAGAGTACTTTTGTGTGCGATGAGAATGTTTTAACAAAATAATTTTGCAAATGACCAATGACCAGATAAGTACATTTTCTAGTCCCATATTTATTGAAAAAGCAGCTGTTAATGCTATCAAAAAGCGTGGACTTGAATTTATCGTGGGGAATGATTGAGTATAAACTTGAAAAGTCGTAAATTTTTAAGCTGCTGATTTTGGAAAAATTTTATGATTTCAAACGGTCCAAAAGTTTTTTGGAATTCTTGAGTATCCACATCTGATTCACACCTCTTCTTGAATATATTGTTTCGCAGTGATGCTTCTATTAAAATATGCAATCAAATATATGTTTGAAAGGATTAAAGTACATACCCCCACCCTTTCTTACATTTGAAAGAATAAAAATATCAGGAAACACAGATATTAGGTTTTATAGTATAAAAAAGTAGGGGTCAAATTTCTATGGGGGTCATTTTTCATTGTGTGTGGAGTCGTAGAATTGCTGGTCTGGAATGTTTTTCTGCAGTCGAAAAATGACCTTACTTGTCTTAGAATATTGGTCCGGGTTATTTTTCTACGTAGAAAAATGACCCCCTGATCAGTATTTTACGGGGGTCACTTTTCGTCGTTACACCGGGCGCATAAAAACAAAATTTGAAAGTAATGGAAACGAGCCAAAAGTTTCTCGACTCTTTTACATTACAGGGACTAAGAGATCAAATTAAGGTGTTTGTTTTCTACTGACAAAACAATTCAGGGAATTTACTGATTATAGTGACTTTATTTGATTAATATCTTTTCTATCGATTAATGAAAAACAAACCCTACTGATATATTTTAATAAAATGTAAATCCTTATTCAAGGCATCGTTATGTATAACCAAACATTACAGTACATATCATAGAGTTTTTCTTTCAGAAAACTAAGTTATCACACTGTATAAGCTATTTTGAAGTCAGCACTTTTTTTCATTCAAAAGATTTTTCTCGTTTTAAGAAACATCAAGTTGATATGCTTTTTAGAGTTTATAAATAGTATCACAATTCTATATACTTATATGCTGCTACATATATATACTTGATCATGTAAGCAAGTTTCACCAATCAGAGAGCTTAGAATAATATATATGAAATATATTCGTATTTTCTTAGGTGAAACAAAAGCTTTTAGATGAAATAACACATGCTGCATCAAACCTCTCGAAAACATTTCACACAAAATTAAAGTCCTTCAACAGTAGTGACGAAATTCGAGAAAAGTACAGAACCAAAGAAAAAGAATCCATTGACTGGAATTCAATTATGCGAAAAGAAACGATTGAGTGGATGAAAGGGAAAGAAGTTTTAAATGCACTAGACGGAATTGAAAACAAAGTGTTAAAAAATTTTAGAGTTATTCGACAGAAAATTGAAGAAATAACAACATTGTTGACTGGAGAAGAAGATTCTGAAGAAAGAAATTATATCCCTTCGGGTCTACAGAAATTGCTGGAACCATGTCCATGGCTTCCAACAATGAACACGTTTGCTGCTTTAGCCCTTTTCCCCGACGAAATGCAGCACTCGTCTCACATAGCAGTTGCCTCCCAACAAGCACGTGTCTCTTTTGAAGATTGTCTAAAATTGTATACTAAGGAGGCGATTGAAACATCTTTGAAATTCATTTTCGACATTCATTTTGAAACAAGAATTATTGGTATATTTGATAAAGCATTCCCACGAGAGATTGGAAGTATCATAGCAACCATAGAGCATGTTTTAAAAGACAGAACGTTAAGAACAAATGAACGGGAGTTGAAAAAATGGCAATGTATGAAAGGAGATCTTTTTGACATTTACGAAGAGGTAGATGAACTGTTGTCTTCATCATCTGTAAAAAAAGATATTCATTCTTAGGTGTGAGGTGTATCTTTTGATACTGAACAGACAAAATAGTTTTGACGTTGGTTAGGACTTAACAAAATGCCTGGACAACAAAGTGAACAAATTTATATATTTTTAAATTACTGGAATTTATTGATTGGATGAATGTATGAAAATGATTATTCAGTATTCAAAGATCAAAATTTATGCCTTT
This sequence comes from Saccostrea glomerata, assembly GCA_003671525.1. NCBI lineage: Eukaryota > Metazoa > Mollusca > Bivalvia > Ostreida > Ostreidae > Saccostrea > Saccostrea glomerata. The sequence goes on along the minus strand of PRKT01001873.1, from coordinate 8,759 downwards.
TGATTAAAGAAACGAGAATAATCAGTATCCTTGGTAACAAAACGATTATCAAAAGACTGTGAGTGCATACAAAGACTACATCATACGCATAAAAATCTTCGTAAGAAACTCTAGTATCTTTTTGTTTTTGTAACAGTACATGTAGGTGTGGGTAGAAACAATATGTTGATAAGTTAAATTTTTATTTCAAAATGACAAATCACATTTGAAATATTTAAAATTTAAACCTTAGCAATATTCTTAAATCAATGGGGTTTTTTTTTTATATAATTTTATGATATCTTGTTGCAATATATCATATAGTACTTAATTTCTCTTTTTGAATTAACAAACATGTAAAAAAAAAATTTAACAATTTTATAGGTAATTAGAATGACATTCGTCATTATTTTGAGGTTTTTCTCTGTTTTTCTGTGGAATTTTCCAAACAGAATGTTATGTATCTAGATAACTCTAGTGAGTTTTATTGTAACAAAGAACATATTAATATTTTGATGTTAAAATGTATATATACAAATTTAGAAAATACAATTATAACTATCAGACTAGAAATCCGTTGTGAATCCATTATGCCAGGTATTAATTATAATTTATCATGAGAAACTTACTGAAAGCTTTATTATAAACTATGATTAACTACAATTTGTATTTCTATTTTTGGAACTTTGTGAACTAGGATTTCATATGTACATATTTTTTTATATTATTAATCATATATTTATACTATATAGACATTTGTAGAGATGCATGAGGTTAATGAACGTTCCATAAACCAGCAAGGTCCTCTGTGGACATGATGATAAAGAGATCATCCATCTGTTTGGGCTTTCCGTTGTTTAAGTAAATGCAGAAAGATAAAATAACAATTGTCATTTCATTCATTTTATAATGTATCTAATTTGTAACTATTTTCATATACCAAATTAATAAAGTATTTCATAACGTTGCAATTATAACTTGTTTTTTCATTGAAATAAATAAAATTAGTCATGAAAATTGCATTTGTCCGATGACTTTTAGAATTAAGATAATACATGTACTTATGAAATTAAATCTAAATTCCGTGAAATATATGAAAGTAACGAACAGTGCATGTAAAAAAGCTCATCGTAGTCCCTTCAAGGAATACCAATCAGAAGCAGAGTGAAACTAACCTCTTACAACATCAGGTATGGGATCATGAATAGGTGCCATGGAAGATTAAGCAACCCCTGTCCACTGGTTACTCCCGCCGTTAGTTCCATATAATTACTGTTTAGAAGGATAAAATACGAAAACAGTTCGTCGTAAAAAATAATGGGCCTACAATTTTTATTAGAATCAGCAGTTAACATTTGACATTGATAGATTTTTTTTTGATGACAATGTCATTTTACCGACCTTTACATGAAACAAGACAGTTGATATCCTTTTTAAGGGTTAGAGGTTTGTCTCGTTTCAGTAATTGTTAGTACATGTATGTAGAGCAAAACAGAGCATGCTTCTGAAAATCGAATCAACCTTAAGACATAAACTAATTTGTAGGGTATATAATGGAATATTGCTGAATAAATAAGGAAGCTTGATGATGGAGAAATTGAAGTCATCACGTATATCATTAAATATTATATTTAGGTTACCATTAACTTATATTTTTCGAAACAAAATATCCAAAAAAACGAAATACATTTAAAAAAAAATATGAAACACTGTGATGTGTTTTTCCTTGAGTTTACTGCATATTTTCATGAGATTTATATTAAAGAATTTTCATTACTAAGGACTATTTTACACTAGCTATTTCTCTCACTTCAATCGGAAAAAAAATCTTGTCTTTTTTCAAACCATAAAAAAGACACAAGGCCATACATGTACAGTACATCTATTATAATGTTTTAAGTTACATGTAGTTGTACAATCAATGTACTTACCTTTTATTTGCAATATTTTCTTAATCTGAACAATGTAAGTAGATGTGATTTTCAGAGAACTTGAATAGCATAATATTATAATACACCTTCTATTTTCATTTTGATCAAAAATATTCATGAACGCTTCAATGGCAAGTTATTAACAATGACATTCTTTCTGTAAAATTAATGTAATCGTTTTTGTTCTTTTTTTCAAAAATCTTAATTAATTACTTAATTGCAGAAATTAAAGGATGGAGGAACCCTTTCATAGGTATTCCAGTATAATGTTTTAAGTCTCTGTTCTTATTTTGAAGTCATGGTCCCCCGCTTTCGCGAAAGCGAGTGGACATCAAATCTCATTCGTCTGTCCGTCTGTCCGTCAGTCTGTCAGTCTGTCCGTCACAAAAACTTTAACTTTGCCCATAACTTTTGATTTAGTGGAGCTATGACTTTCATATTTCACATGTGTATTTCTTGTGATAAGATCTTTCTTTGAGTACCACCGACTTTGACCTTTTGATCTTGACCTTGGAGTTTGACCCACTTTTACACAAACATTTCAAACTTTTACTTTGGCCATAACTTTTGAATGGTAGACACTAGGGCTTTCATATTTCACATATATATTCTTTGTAACAAGTCCTTTTATTGGATACCAACAACTTTTACCTTTTGACCTTGACCTTGGAGATTTCCGTACTTATGAAAAAACTTTATCTTTGACCATAACTTTTGAACACTAAGGGCTAGGGCTTTCATACTTCACATATATAATCCTTGTGAAAAGGCATTTCATTGGATTTCAAGAACTTTGACCCTTTGACCTTGACATTGGAGTTCGACCAACTTTTCAGAAACTTTGACCTTGGTCACAACTTTGGAACAGTAGATGCTAGGACTTTCATATTTAACATATGTATTCTTTGTGGAAAGAGCTTTCATTGGATATCAACAACCTTGACCTTTGGACCTTGACCTTGGAGAATTTTTGTACTTATGAAAAAACTTTGACCTTGACCATAACTTTTGAAATGTAAGGGCTAGGGCTTTCATACTCCACACTTTTCATTTGATACCAAGAACTTTAACCCTTTGACCTTAACCTTGGAGTTTTGTGATGATTTCTAAATGAATGACATATGATAGAGTGTTCATATTACACACAATATGTCATAACAAAAATGACATCTCACCCACCGAAAGCGGCGGACCACAATTCCTTGATTTTGCTTGTTTATTTTACGACACCATGCGCGGATCACAGCTAAAGGGGTTGGGGGGGGGGGTTCGGACTCCCCCACCCCCCCCCCCTCCCCGTTAATGTGCAGAGTTATTAAATTCATATCCTAAACCAAGTAAAATGTAACTCTTCGCACCCCTATAGAAAATGTAGACTCCATTCGAAAACGCACGCGCATTTGTGTTAAATGAGTACAAACAGTCATAATGTAAGTATGAATATAAGAAATCAAGAACCACCCATATGGAGAAATAGTGTTCATTTTGCTCATTTGCATATCAGCCAATTTGGAACTATAATGGCTGCCGATTCCATGAAGGTTTATATAGAGAAAATACAAAAAATCACATCTTTTATATCCTACCTATTTCGAATAAAATTCTTTCGCCAATGGTTAAAGTTAAAGTTGCGACCGCCTTTTTGATTTGAAAATTCGAAGCGAGAATGTATTGTTTTACATGTAATGATGGAGGGAGTACAGAATTGGTGTTTTTGTCATTTCTGATGTTGAAATGTAAGTGTTTATTGCAAGTTGACAGAGTTCTTCCGCCGATTTAAAGGTACAAAAGAGAGCTTATTTTTATAAAATACACATGATTTACCGTTCAATGAGGAGTTAATACGACCGCCTTTTTAATTTGAAAACGGCAATTTCTTACATTATGGTTACCTAAATAATGTAGGAAAAACGATATTCTGAGTCGTCCATTGTTTATCACAGAAAACTCTAGCTATGTAACTGTGACGGAGGCTTGAACAAAATACAAAACTATACAGACTTGCAGGTTTCAACATGAAGATACATAGAAATAGAATTTTTCCAAGTTTATACAATATCTTATGAATATTAATGAGAAATAAATCACATGGTAGCAATCTCATGAATAAATTGCACAACATTTCTCCATATCCCCCCCTCCCCGAAATAGGTATGTCACGTTTGGGCGATTTTACGTCTTTTATTCTTTCCTTCTCTCTCTCTCTCTTGTTTTGCTTGTCAACAAATTTCTGACCACTTTAATTTTCAGATACTTCTTTATTATACGACATTTCTCAAAATCTTTGAGAGCGATAAATGTGCTCTCTATTGTTTGAAAGAAAAAATTCCACTGGAAATTGGTGTCTTCTACAACGTTTTAAGGAAATACGGGAAAATACAGAAGTTAATCACGTAAGAATTAGCATTTATGAGGTCTTATGAGAAAAAAAAATTTTGTATTCTATCTTACTTATTTTTGGAAAATGCTAGGCAGTATTGAAACTGCACCTTATTCTCTGGGCTTAAAATTTTTTAAAACACTCAAAGACAAGTCCCATTTTCCCTACAAATATGATTTCAATACATGTACAACCCAATCAGTAAGAAACTAATTATTCCTAAATTGCATAAATAGTATCATTGCATAATGTCGAATCAACTGCTGAGTTCATTCATATGGTAAAATATTAATATATTTTTTTTATTTATTACTTTTACGCAGAACAAGTAAAGCCGGTGTAAAGACGAATAATGACCCCCATCGAATAATGACCGGGGGTCATTTTTCGACAGCGAAAAATGACCCCCGGTCATTATTCGACGTAGAAAAATGACCCTTTTGCCCGTAGAAAAAGTGTCACTTCCCTAAAAATTTGCAGAACCCACGTGAAGAAAAATGACCCCCGTAGAAAAATGACCCCCTGTAGATTAAAGCTAAAATTTTTAGGGGGCAAAAAAAAAATTGGATAAAGAAGCATATTGGCCAAAATGCTCACCTGAGCTTATTGGGAATAAACTGATGATATGTTGATCTCATAACATTATACAATTATAGCTATATTTTAAGGTAAATGCAATGATTCAGAATCTAAAGGAGTAAAAGATTTATCAAGCCTTAAGGGTTAGGTAAACATTGTTTTTTGATGGTGGAAATCATCGAACTGACAGAAAAAATCAGCAGTATTATATATTATTATATCCTCCGCTTGAAAAGCGGGAGGGTATATAGTGATTGGGATGTCCGTCCGTCCGTCTGTTACGCTTTGAGGTATCCATCTCTTATCCGCAAATCCTCATATATAAAAAGATGTGTTTGTGAAACAGCTATGCCCCTGTATGGCAACATAGCGAAGATTAAACTTTTCTTAAATGCAATTTAAATATATTGTTACCCAAAGTAGGGTCTTCTCACAAGAAATACAACTGCAAAATAGGAAAGCCCTAGCACCACTTGTTCAAAAGTAATGGCTAAGGATAAGTTTTTGAAAGGTAGGTCAAACTCAAAGGTCAAAGTTGGTGATTTCTTAAGAAAATGTTTAATGTAACAAAGATTACATATGTGTAGTATGAGTACCCTAGCCCTTACCGTTCAAACAGGGCTCTCGCACCCATTTTTGGTACTGGGGCCGGGGCCAATGGAATTGGGAAAAAAGCGATGTTTTTGCCAAAATTGGGAAAATTTTACCAGTCATAATTTAAACACTTAAAACAAGAAAAATCGAATAAACACAGAACAATTATAGAAACTGAAACGAATCATCATCATTGTCTTAGTAAAACAATGTAAAAAAAAATTATCTACAGTACTGCAGGGATCGAAATGAACTTTTTCGACCAATAGAATTTCAGCTAGCGGATTTATTTTTACTAGCAAATTGTAATATTGAACTATCACTAGCATTTTTTTCTTCTCTTAATAATTAACAGAAGAATTATTTAATTAATTAAAAAAAAATTATTTACCTCTTGTAAGCATTATGGTCATTTAACAAACGATGAAATATGAACTGATAAATACACTGGAAATATATTTCTTTGGAAATCACATAACACTTTTACACTAGTTGATTAAGTGATCGTAAATTAAATGGGATATCTACATGTATTTCGCATAAACAAAGGAATGGAGGAAATTCGGATTAGGAAAAAAACGATTATTATTATTTTTTTTTTAAATAAAGAATTTTTTTTTTAAATGGATAAGATTGAGGAGATTTACGAACTGTAGGAGCATGGTACCTAATATTTTTTTCATTGTTTGGGAATTAAAAAGCAAAACAGTGAATAAAAATTAATACCTGTAGTGCTTCCCATGGGACGGGTAATCTTAATTTTAAGACGTTTTTTTTTACTCGCAAAAGGTGCCGACCACAGGTGCGTTTAACGCGCATTTTCTGTTTTAACCTCGCGTTTACTGAGTATTTTCCGTTGATTTCGAGCCCTGACATGATAGTACTTCGTATTATGCAACAATTGAATAAACAGAGAATTTGCAATTCGTGACTTTCACTTTCATACTAAACTGGTTCCAGCATATATACAAACTATCAGTTTACATCACGAAAGTGTTTCCTTCATATCTTCACAGTGCTTTTACGACTCTTAAAGATATGCTTTTTAATATTTTTTTTTACAGTACTGTAATAAATGTCAAGCAATCATACATAGGGAATTTTTACACTGAAATTTGGGAAAAAACGTGCCTTTTTCTCGTTGGGAACGGGGCCGAATATCGGCCCCAATTAAAGAGAATCGAGAGCCCTGTCAAAAGTTATGGCCAAGGTAAAAAAAAAATCATAAGTACGGAAAACTACAAGGTCAAGGTCAAAAGGTCAAGGTTTTTAGTATCCAATGAAAGGTAATGCCAAAAAACTACATATTTGAAGTATGAGAGTACTAGTATCTACCGTTTAAAAGTTATGGCCAAAGTAAAAATTTGGCATTTTTGTGTAAAATGGGATAAACTCCAAGGTAAAGGTCAAAAGGTCAAATTTGGTGGTACCCAAAGTAAGGTCTTGTCACAAGGAATATACATATTAAATATGAAAGTCATAGCTCCAATAAATGAAAAGTTATGGTAAAGGTTAAGGTTTTTGCGGACAAACAAACCGCCAGATAGACAGACGGACATACAGACGAACACGATAAAACTATATACCCCCGAATCTTCGATTACGGGGACATAAAAAGAAATGGTCTTCAATTAACTTTTCATATTAATATACATTATAAAGAAGACGTTACAACAATGAAAATGTTTGTTCTGATTTTCATATTAAATTCTCTGAAAAATATACTCAGAACTGAGTAAAAGGGTGGAGTAAAACAAGAATTAAGGTAGAACCTATGTCGGAAAAGTCTTTGTCACAAGATTTTCAAACTTTTCAAAATGATAAATTAGTACTTGCTTATCAATCAGTTAAGATATCATGATATGTTTCCTTTTTTTTTTTTTTATCTAGAACAGGCTGTGAAACTTGGTAGGGTATTTACATACTGCGACTTCACATTTTCAAATATTTTTAGGGGTACTTGTCATAAAGGGAATATGAAAAATCACAAAAATACTTCTTCAAACATCGTCGCTTATAAACTTTTTTAACTGAATAATATTAAACAATATTTTATCAAGAATAACTTCTTTTTTATTCAATTAACATAAAAGATAAGTCCACCATTAAAAAAAATAGTCAAATGAACTCTATTATTTTTAGTCAATTATTCACCCTATATTTGTAAATATTTTTTAGACGTCTTTGTCACAATGTTTTCAATCTTCAATATGATGAAGAACAGAAGAACATAGCCAAATGATTACAAAAAATGATTAAAATATATACCTTTCCCCTCTAACTAATGAAAGATAGGCTATTTACCGATACTATTGACCTTTTTGCACTTACACGGGATTTAATAATTAAATGACTGTTTGGGGTTACTTTCAGATGATATATTTATCAGGAATTGTACTTTTTCTTTAAAAAGATCATATTTAATAGAAAAACTGTAATCAAACACCAAAAATATGAATAGGTAACAAATAATTGTTAAAAGGAATGCACATCATTTCATTATAGATATCACAAAAATGTACACACGATCAAACGATCTACAACACGTACATCTTTGACATAGACACTTTTCAACAAGATATTACACTATATAGCTGGCAACAATACCTTCAAGTATACCTCCACCAACATTTAAAGTATGCTTTAATCATGGCGAAGTAAATTATGATATGATAGTACTTGTGTGAAGGCTTAACTTCATTTCAATATTTTATCTAGAGCCTCTTTCAGAATTATTGAAAAAATTTCTTCCTCTTTCATTGTCAAATAGGATTTGCCAAACTTAAACAAACTAAAAGTTGAAATGACGGAAAATTTAATTTTTCCTATTAAAGAGTATTTAAACCTGATTTTTGCATGGTTTGATTTCTAAAAACAAGTGGAATATCATTCTTTAAGCAAACATTATAAGGAGGAATATTAAAAAGAAATTTTATTTACTTGACAATTAAAGAATCTCTTTTCAAACACAATTTTAGCATTGAAAGACTACGTGAATCTCTTAATTATTTCATACGACTTTTTGTATTTTTCTGGTTACAGAAAATGTAAAAATTAGTTTCGCTGTAAAAAAGATATCAAAGAGTGTATATTTTGTATCACTTTAAAGGGGGTCATTTTTCAATGGGGGTCATTATTTTATAGGACTAACATATAAAATAATGACCCCCTAGGACCCTTTTTCTACAAAAAATGATTTTTTTCTACGGGTGGGGGTCATTTTTTGTCGTTGAAAAATGACCCCCCGGTCATTATTCGATGGGGGTCATTATTCGTCTTTACACCGGCCCTGCACT
>PRKT01001872.1:23284-45511 GCA_003671525.1 Saccostrea glomerata | reverse complement strand
TGGTTTGGAAGCAAAATTGAAAAACTAAAAAATAACATTCAAACGAGGGTTGTTAAGATTTCTTAAAAGAAAATTCAATGTTGCTTAACTTTGATAAATTTTAAGACTTACTGAAATAAAAAAAAAAAACCTTTCAACTTGTGTGTATAATATTTGTTCGCAAGTGAGTCATTTGGTTCATTAAAACACCATGTTATTTTTCTCTGATAAAGCAAGTTGTGTTTTAATACCCTTTTTACATTGAACTCACCAGGTTTCAATGAAGATATTATATAACGGGAAAAATGAATTTATTGATTATATTAATATTCAGTTGCAATGAAATTGAAAAGTGTTATAAGTTGCTTATCGACATAAATATGTTGCATGTTTACATAAATAAGTTGCATGTCAACATATTAATCTTGCATGTCAACATAAATAAGTTGCATGTCAACATAGATAAGTTGCATGTCTACATGATTAAGTTGCATGTCAACATATTTATCTCGCATGTCAACATACCTAAGTTGCATGTCAACATAAATAAGTTACATGTCGACATAAATAAGTTGCATGTCAACATATTTATCTCGCATGTAAACATAACTAAGTTGCATGTCAACTTAACCAAGTTGCATGTCGACATAAATTAGTTGCATGTCAACATATTTATCTCGCATGTCGACATAACCAAGTTGCATGTCGACATAAATATGTTGCGTGTCAACATATTTATCTTGCATGTTAACATAAATAAGTCGCATGTTGACATAAATTAGTTGCATGTTAACATATATAAGTAGCATCTAGCATGTTGGATGTCACATGTGGGCGATATTTGAGATTTTTAATAATTTTTATTTCATTGCAATTTTCTTGCATGTCAATATATTTATATTGCATGTTGACATAACTATCTTGTATGTCAACATATTTATCTTGCATGTCGACATATTTGATAGAAAAATAACTTGCACACAAGGGGCAGAAATATGCCACCATATTAACCTTTTCGCTGCCTTACAGATTTCTTGTTCAAACTACGTTCAGTGCCGTGACAGTTTTCTATTACGTTGAATCAATGATGTAATGTAACTGTGACGTCACAATCAACGTAGATGAAGATATTTTTTTGCCTTTTACTTTTTGCAGATAATGGGTAAAAAGAGACAATAAAGAACGAATTCTACAGCGACAGGACCCTTTGAAAAAAAATGCCTTTACATAATACATGTATACGAAAGCTTCGCTAAAATACTATATTTTAGTAAAGGTTAAGTTAGGGGGTTCATTTCAAAAATATAAGAAATATAATATCATATGTAATGTCAATTACCTGTTAAATAAAATGTCAAATATATAATGCAAATACTGAACGAAAATAATTGTGCAATTGAAACACATTCATAAATAAGTACTAAAAAGTTTTCGTGATTTATCGTTGAAAATTTTGCTGGACTTGAGAAAGGCTAATTAATTTAATTCTGTTCGTACACTTTAATACATATTTTTTTAAGGTAGACCTTACATTTTAACACATGCACGAGACCTATAAAAATGTTCAAAATGTGTTGGGGGGGGGTCTTCGAAGCGTAAAAATCTGACAAGCAAAAAATAATAATTAAATAAACACTTCAGTTGTTCCGATCACAAAAATCATATTTCGTGCGTGTTTGTGTTGGGGGTGGGGTGGGGTTCTTACTTTTTGGTATAGTTTTACAAAACGAAAAAAAGCAACATTTAACGCTTCAGTTTACAGCAATAAAAATGGGGGATAGGGAGACCGGAATCTTAATCAAGATTTACTGTTTTTAAAAAAGAAACTATCAAATAAAAAAAAATAACCTCCATCTCGCTTTATACAGGCCATTGCACACTCACATATTTTCCTGAACCACTTTTATTGTTTCAAGTTATCATTTATATTCATTCAAATGTTTTGTTATACCTTTAAAAATTTGTTCCTATACAAGTCTATACGATAAAAAAGTCTAACATTTCTAATGTTTTGCTCAGCGGGCAGAAAATATCGATGTTGGACCGGTCGATGAGATGTTGGACCGCTTACTTCACAGAGAGGGCGAAGCTTAATCTAATTTGCATTCGTTAGTGTTCAAAAGTGACGGTCCTGAGGTAAAATCACGGAAGTCAATAAAAAATCATGTTGGTAAAAATATATAATAAAATAAAAGGTATAACAAAATATTTATTGTCTGAGTTTTCGGGCAAAATGTGTTTTGTCGACCCCCCTTGGGTCCGACAAAACGCATGTTGCCCGAGAACTCAGTCAGTAAATGTATAATGTTGATCTTTAATACTTTTAATATTTGTAATGGATTCTACTTCCAATAACATGTTGTCTTTGTCTTCAATTATAACCTTGAAGTTTATCGATAGAAAAATCGAATGTAATGTGTATATTGTTTGATTAAACAAGATGTAAAAAAAAAAAGATACTTCGTTATTTTTCTAGAGAGTTTATTAAATAAATTGTATCACATCATGGGCATCGGAAGCCAATTAAAAGTGGGGGGATAATTAAAGGTGTGGGGGGGGGGGGGGGGGGGGGGTGTGGGTAAGCCCCCCTCGCCCCGTTTCCGACACCTATACACAGGTATTCATTTCAGTTCTGTAATAATGATCGACCTGTAGTATAATAATTAATGTCTTATATGGACGTTAAAATTATAATATAACAAAAACACTTGTCTGTGTTTTCTGTATAAAACACTTTAAATGCTAGACCCTTAAATAATCAAGAATCATTTGTTGCAATTAAAAATTCTGTCGACATATAACTTACAATGCTACATACAATGCCAAGTAAGTAGCATATGGCTATTGTAGTATGAATATTTTCATTACAAATATGTTTTCAAACAGAATACAAAACCATGCCAAATATTTTGTCGATCTTACAAGTAAAAAAACAGTGTAGATAATAACGGACAATGCTTAGAACTACTGAATATAAGTATATTATGTTTGTTTTTTTTTCTCTCAAAATAATAACATCGGAGAGGTGAGGAATGTTTGAGCAAAAGGAAACGTCAACGGATCTAATTTATTCGAAATCGCTTACATGGGTGTTAGAAATAAAGTAATATTTTTCTACTGGTTTTAGTTACGTTGGGAAGGAATAAATATCTTAAGTGTATTTGCCCGAGGGTGGGGTACTTGCCCCATGCAATTTTGACCGACAAGATATATTGCCTACCGTCTGCTTGAAATAGTGCCGTATTTTTTACATTCATTAAAATTCGAGAAATAATATAACACGAGAAGCAAGCTAAAAATTCTGAACCGGGCAAATACCCCCCCCCCCCTATAGTTAAATTCGATGATTTATGCTTAAAAGGAATTAAATCTGAACAAACAGAATAGATGCAATATTGGAAAAGATCATATAAACCTGCAGATGTTCCATATTACGGTCATTTCTTTTAGAAATAAGAACCTTTATTGTTCAATGGACATTAGCAGTCTTTTCTGGCAAATGGCGATGTCATGTACAGACTTCTTATATGCCAAATTTGAGGGTTAATGTTTCTAACTTTGAATTTTTTTTCTTCACTTTGTTATGTCCCTGAGAAGTTTTTATAGTCGGTAAAAAAGTAAATTGTAACAATGTGAAACTGTATCATATATAATGCCGATAAAAGATTTTAAATAATATTTCTAGAAATTACAACATTTCCTAGATCAATTAAGCGACAATAAATTATTCCCGTTTTTTAGTTAAATAAATATATTTTAATCCTAATGGAACTTTGATTGCTTGTATTGTTCAGACATGGCCGGGTTGAATATGTTGATAAACTTGTTTAATTTCAAGTTAGATATTGTATAAAATTTCTAAACACAAATGAAATACTTGTTTAACATTCCTTACCTCACATATAATTTTTTTAGCAACAGAATGATAAAAATTTTGTTTTCTTAAACAAGAAGACAAAATGGCGCCAAATTGAAGAAGATAACGTAACGTCATAATCAGTTTTCTTGTGACGTAATGAGTTGACGGTAGGCCCAGAATAGGCCCGTGGCACGCAACGTAGTATTTGAAAATAAGCCTAAAATAGGTCCGCGGCACAAAGAATGTTAATGTAGTCTACTTGTGCCAAGTTATATTGAAATCAGACCAAAACTATGAGGAGAAATTCTCACCAGAAGTGCGCAAAAAATATTGCGCCGTAAATTGCACCTTTTTTGCATTTGGATCTGTAGCGTTATGGTCAAAGTTAAATATATAAAACCATAACACTACAGATCTGCAGCTACTGTAAATTTGAATTCTGACTTCAAAGCGCTGAATATTTTGATAAGCAATGACGTCATAATTATGTTTGAAATAACGTCATAATTATGTTTGAAATGACGTCAAGAACATCACGTAAATTTAAAAAATTCCATGATTTCTTAAGAAAATATATATACCGTATAAGTGGAAATTTTAGCGAGACGCAAATTTAGCGATTTGTCCTTAAAAACTGGTACTTTAATTTTAGCGAGATGTTATTTTAGCGATTTTAAAATGCACATCCAAGGAGCTATTACAAATAAAACGCTATTAATTTTTAGCGATATTCAATTTTAGCGATCTCGGCACCCTCGCTAATAATGCCAAAATTAAATCCTCGCTAAAAATTCTACTTATACGGTATTACGTCGGTATTTTGAGTAAAAAACACCGAGCGCAGGTCTGATCAGGCTCCATATTTTGATATAATTTGTAGAATGATAAAATCAATAAAATATGTAAATATTGTACCTGAGCAACCTTGCGCTCTATAATTTTTAAAACTAAAATTGTTGAAATTTTGTCAATTTAATCTTTCTTTCTGAAAAATTATAAAAATCGGACTATTTTGTAACGTCATAAAAACAAAAATTGTCGATTTACTACTTTGAAACTATAATAAATTATGTTTTGTTTATTCATATTTCTAATACAATTCACAGAATTCAGCACATTTTTAAAAAAATTCATACTTTGACTTTTGGGGGGCCAAAGATTTGCAATATACCGCATATAGTTCTTTCATTAGAAGCTCGCTGCTTCGTCTGTTATCTTCCAGGGTCAGTGGCTAATAATTGAGCTTCCGTCATTGTGCCATTGTCATTGATCCTACGTCATTTACTATTCATAAAGTCAAATAATATAATTATATATCATTGAATATCATTGTCATTGTATATCATTGAATATCACTGAATATCATTGTTCATTGCACCCAGTGTGTGAATACACATTTAGCGTAAATCATTGATTGAATATCATTGTTTTTCTTGGAATATTATTGTATATCATTGTACCCATTGTGTATTAATTATTCACTTGCACTGACTTCTTTAATTTACCACATCCATTACGCTTGTGCATTCCGCTCTTTCTTTTCTATCTTCCGTTATCCACTGAAGCTCAACATCCCACCCACCCTCCCAATTTACCAGATTTTGATAAATTGTTTTTTTTTGACAAGTTGTTGCTGCTGTCTTTCATTTCCTTTTCAGTCAACATGCATTCCATTGGCTACCAGCAGAAGAATCCATTACATCCATTCCCTTTGCTACAATCAGAGGAATCCATCACTTCTGTTCCCTTGCCTTTCAGTAGCAGATTCCGTAACATCCATTCCCTTGGCTATCAGCAGAAGCACCCATTAACGTCATGGCTTTTTTTTTTTAGGTCTCTTTGAACTGCAGTGTACATGGTCTTCGTACAGGCTGTTTTTTAAGGCTGAATCGAATTTCGCTAGAAGCTCGCTGCTGATCCTGTTATCTTTCAAGGTCAGTGGTCAATTGAGCTTCTGTCATTGTGCCATTGTCATTGATTTTAAGTCATATACTATTGAAAAAGTCGACGTAGACCATTGTCTTTGTAATATATTGTTACCTGCTCATTGCAATTCATATATCATTGAATATCATTGTATATCATTGTACCCACTGTGTGAATACACACTTTGCGTACATCATTGATTGCAATTGAATATCATTGTTTATCATTGAATATTATTGTATATCATTGTACTCATTGTGTATTAATCATTCAGTATACTTTGTGTACATCATTGCTAGAAGCTCGCTGCTTCTCCTGTTATCTTCCAGGGTCAGTGGCCAATAATTGAGCTTGGTGCGTGGACCCTGAGGGCAAGACAGAAAATATATAAGCAAGGTTAAACCGGATGCCATGGGCAAACGGCAGGCTACGCAACCGCAAGAATGCTAGAGCGCTTGTTCTTAGGACAACTTGCCCGTAGAATAATTCGTCAGAATGTGCCATTCATTGGCAAGTCTCGCTTTTAAATCTTCATGTTGTTATGCGCATGCACGAGAATGTTGTTACGTTTGCTCCTAGGACAACTTGCCCGTACATTTGACGAATAATTCTCCAGAATGTGCCATTCATTGGTAAATCTCGCTTTTAAATCTTCAAAGCGTATCTATATACTGTAAACCAACCAAATTTTTGAGAAGTCCGCAAGAGTCTCGTCATCGCGAATATTTATCGCCGCGAACCAGTCCTTAAAGTCTCTGTGTCTCTTAACATCAGATCAAAAGAGGCTTAATCGCGAAATTTATTCGTCGCGAATTATTTTAATCCCGGTAAATTGCGAAATAAAGTCGTTACGAATAAAAAGAGGATAACTATATTGTGTGATCTGATATTGGCTTTATCCAACGAGGTGAAATGGTTTACAGTACCGACCGAACAAAACCTAACACCAGAACGAACCCGAAGCGGACTCCGGGTTCGCTTCCCGGTTTCGCTCGGGGTCCGCTTCGGGTTCGCTTTCAGAAATTTTGGGACCGCTCTAAGTGCGCTTTGGGTTCGCTCGGGGTCAGGTCTGGGTCCGCTAGAGCGAACCCGGCGTTCGCTTTCTGGGACCGCTTTACGCACGGATGCGTGAAGCGGACCCCGCTTTAATCTCGCCGCCACTAAGCCTCGCCCCTTTTAATATTCTGATACTGTAATGGGATTGTGGATAAATCATTGTTATTTATGCTGCGATCGATACATGTACACTGTATACATATAAACAGTGACATTATGGAGAACATTTATAAATTTTCTAAAATTCAACTGTACATTCGACGTAGATTTACATGTACATGTACATGTATGATTGATTTCCTTGATTTCTCCGATTTCGGAATTTTGATCCCCAGAAATTAAAAGTTATTGAACAGCGGGTTATTAGGAATTTATTTTTCTTTAGTTATAACGTGAAGACAAAAGCAGAAGAGGAAGGAAAAGGTGTTGAATTGATTTTCAATGTATCAAATGGTGTACAAGTGAAATTGAAGTTAGCATCTAAACAAAATTATTTTCAAATTCATGCGTTATATACTTTAAAATTATATAGTTATTCCTTAAATTTTGCAAAATCGTAGTTTAAGTCTTTGCCAAACACGTGAATTATGATACCGCATCTATAAATAACATGAACCTTTTGTACACGTGATATTTAATTTAATCAATATTTTATTATGTAAAGTAAGATTACATAATTGGATTGGAATCAGGCATGGCCTATGTAAGTCCTCTCCAAGGTCAAGGTTACAAATGTTAAGAACAGACAAAAAATTACAATGATGAAAATATTCGTTATAAGTTACATTAAATTCTTTTGTTAACTAATGGTGGGAAAAAGAAAATAAATTGAATTAAATTATACAGAAGAATTATTACTAAGCTTATGCATATTCGCTATACAATATAATGACAATTATAAAAAAGAAAATAAAAATTAAGAAAGAAGTGCAAACAAAACAGCAAAACAGAATAAGTAAAGTGCAAAGAACTAATATTTAAGAAAATACAAAGAAGGAAATAGTAACATTTAAAAGTAAATACACGTGATATATTTAGATTTCATTTATAGAAGTTACATAATAAAAATTCATAATAAATATTAACAGGACATTTAAAAAAAATTATATCAGATCTTTTTAACGTTCAGAATTATGGAGCGAGTATGATTTTAATCAGAATGAAAAAAAATAAAATGACAATAATTGTTCTCCCGGCCCGCTAAGAATATAATAATATATCTCCCCTACTTCACACACACACACTTATCAATGAAATAAAAAAATATCCTTAAAAAATATTTCTACATGTAAATATTTAAATACAAATAAATACAGGAAACATCAAGACCAAGAGAGATAGAGAGAGAGATAGATCTTAACTGTACTAACTCTCATCATTAGACTAGATTTTAATACAGTCTGATGACTTTTTCTCAAATTTCTATGAGTCGTCCTCCCAATCCCGTACTCGAATTGTTCTCTATAAGCCTGCTGCAATTTTTTTTTTCAAAAATATACAGGAAGATGTACATGTACATGTAATTTTTGTTCATGCCCAACTAAAATATTGATAATTTTGATGTGAATTTTAAATAATTTAAAGGAACATGTAAATAGAGAAAATGGAAATAAAATTACTGAATACTGGGCACGTACAAATATTGAATTGCATAAAGAACTAAAGAAAATAAATATGTAAATATTCATGTATCATTCTACGTGGAAAATTAAAATGTATAATTTATTGTTTTAATAAATATAAAGAAAATATATAGATGAAATACAACCCGGAGAATTAAAATAAATGAATATGAAATAATATTTTAATTATCATAATAGATTTACACAGTAACTTTACATGTATTGCTTGTATGTACAATGTTTGGATTTATATTGAATTAAATCAACACGTTCGATCTTTTATCCCAATCGACAGATAAATATGCTATTTTGATTGGTTGACGCGCTGATTGGTTAATCGCTAATACTGATTGACAGCTCTGTAAAGAAATACCGAACGCGCGTTCGCTCTCTGGGACCGCTACTGAATTTGGGGTTCGCTCTCTGGGTCCGCTTCGGGTTCGCTCGGGGTCCGCTACGGGTTCGCTCCGGGTTCGCTCGGGGTCAGCCTTAGCGAACCCGAAGCGGACCCAGAGAGCGAACCATGGGTCCGCTCCGGGTGCGCTTTCTGTTACGTTGTGTCCGGTCGGTACTGTATATATTCGCGAGGCTTGCCGAGCGAATATACACCATTTCAACGAGTTGGATAAAGCCAGTATCAAATCACAATTATAGATGTTCTATTTATCTCGTATGACTTTGATTTTAACAGAACTTTGAGACTTCCCCTGCGAAACTACATGAATGATTGCTAATTCAAATTGATGACGTATAACTTGATGACGTAGCACCGTTGATGTTGACATGCCTCGAAAGAAAGTAGATCGTGTTCAAAAATTAGAAATTCTGCTATTTGCGTCTTTGAAAACATTATGTGACAGTTGTTGGAGCTTTAATCAAGGGAACGTCGGACTGAAAATTGTAAGGACCATGGAATAGTGAAATTTAACTCTTTGTACGGTGGCAGTACAAAACGGGCTAGGCAAGGGTACTTGTAGATTCATTGTTGATCCATGGTAAGCTAATACACCTAAATTACTAGGTATGCATACGTAGTATGATAAAAGAAAGCATTGTTGAAGATGTTAAATGAATCATATCACAACAACTTCATTGCCAGGCTTTCCTTTCTCCGAAAACGATTTAAAGATTGGGGAAGGGGGGTGGAGTAACATCCGTCATCAACTAGCCAACACAGGTACCTTGATAAAATAATACACTTATTTGACATATACGATTATTTTTTATGCTTTTAACGACATAATTGCTCTTTATCATTCATTTTATAAGGGCAAGAGGTTTCACAAATAAAAGTTTCAATAATATAAAATCTTTAGGCGAGGGATCGTGTCAAAACCGGAAGTACTACTGATAAAGCATCTAGCCCTGGATAAAGCATAAGTTTATCTAACGGGCTGTATCCCCAACACGTATGAGATAATAGTTGGTTTAAAGTACTCATTGGCAGATCCAGATTTCTCTCTTTTATATATATTTTTATATACAAACTAAACATTGATTGCATGGCACAAACATTTTAAAAAGTATGTAGAACTTGCAGTATATAGATAACTTAGCAAGTGGAAATTAAAACTTCATTACCAGGGGCGGATACAGGATTTGTGGTTAGGGGGGGCGTGGATAACTTTGTTGAGGCAAGGGGTCTGGGGGCCGCCTTAAGGCCCCCAGTGGGTCTAGGGCGAAGCCCTGTTTGGGGCCCGGGGGGCAAAGCCCCCGGAAGCTCCTGGGTTTTCGTGTATTTTAGAGTAAAACCAGGCACAATAATAGTGCATATTTAAGGTCTTCCGTTTCCAACGGAAGACCTTCTACTGATTCTGTTGGTAAAGATTATTATTCTTTTTTTTTCTTCTGCTTCTTAGACCGCAACTTTGAGGCCTCATATCTCTCTCATTTCTCAACGGATTTCGCTCAAATTTTCAGACGTTATAAACGTTTATAAACTCTATCAGAATGATGTCTAAAATTTAAAAAAGCCACTTCCGGTTTTGAGTTATTTCCCTTTAAAGGAAAATTTATAGGCTTTCGTTTCCAGACAAAGGCTCAGAGACTGCTAAAGTTGGAGCAGAAATTCTACTGATTTTAGATAATAGAAGGATTGAAGTTGTGCACATCGGTTTTTGTTTTTCGATTTCTGTATTCAAAATGGCGCTATATAGGGGTAAAAAATTAGAACGCTTAAAAGAACCAAAAATTACTCATATTTTTCTTTGTATCTTCTAAACTAAAAATATTTTGTTAAAATATATAGAACATAATTTGTGCAGATTTAGAAGATCTTTCAAATGATATGTCGAAAAAAGGGCTGACCCCTAAATTAAGGGACCTAGAGGGGCCAAAAGTTTTTTCCAGATATCTCAAAAAGTATTGAGAATTTGTTATGCATCAAAGAAGCAAAGTTGTTCAAAATATCAAGCTTTATCTAATGGGGTCGTCAAAATACGTCCATCAACGTCACTTCCGGTTGAACCGGAAATAGTCAGAAAATGCATATTTTTGCCGTTTTTGACAGGTTTTTGGGTAACGTCTCACTAGAAGCTTAAATATTAATTTTCCGTCCGTCGTCGTCACTTCCGGTCAAACCGGAAGTACCAAAGAATGGCTTAATTTTGCTATACTTAACATAGATTTGGAGGATTAACTCATTTTTGGACTTCATTACTCTTTTTTTTTAAATAAAAGTTACTTCCGGTCAAACAGGACGGAAGACCTACTCGTTGCTTTGCAACGAGCTCGGCTCTAGTTTTCAATTATTTTTGTTAAAATTTGCATATAGGTCCGGATGTTTGAATGATAATTGTATTGAATGTTTTTTTAATTCTCTTTGTAGTGTAACACATACCACTATAAAAAACGATTTACTTACTTATTACTTACTAATAGTGGTATTGGTTAGTGATGTACCAAAGTACGACGTGTTTAATACTAGTCATATCATACTTTGAATGATGGGGGCCCAGGGGGCGCAGCCCCCGGAAGCTCCTGGGGATTTTTGTGTATTTTAAGAGTAAAACCAGGCAGAATAACAGTGGTTTGGTTAGTTTTGTACCAAAATATGGCATACTAAATATTAGTCACATCATACTTTGAAAATTTGGGGGGGGGGGGCGTGCGCCCCCCACGCCCCCCTTGAATCCGCCAGTGATTACGATTATTTATAGCTTTCAAAAGATATAAAAGATTTTTCCGAGCATCAGTTTTGAGCAGCAAAGCTGGCAAAATTATTTGATGTACAGCAATCCAAATACAGCTTAATAGATGCCTGTAACAAAGGTTTTCCATGTGTATGTGTGTGTTGGAGGGGGGGGGGGCAAATCTGCGTACTACAGAGATGTGCTACACGTGAACACTCAGAACTCTTTCCAATGATAGATTTCTTCTGTAGAAATCCAGAACAGATGTCAAGTCCCAGCCGTTATGGCCATGACCTAAATGCATCAAAATAGCCCGATTTTCAAAATGACAAGTCTATAGGCTCGCTAATAAAAGATAAAATTGAACAATTTTGCTATGAAAGTACTATCAGTTAAAGTAGGCAGATCATTGTAGAATTGTTAACAAACCTAATGAATATTCACTAAACCTAGAATTTTTTAAATTTAATTTCGGTTAGTATATATAACACATGCATATAGTCCATGTATTCCAGTCCTTTTTTAAAAGGTCAGCAACTTGTTGATATATTCAATAACATAGCTCAATGCCTGTTTTACAGAATTTTAGAATCGCACTGTTTTAAAGTTGACGCCCCGTGGCGATCCGGGTTAGAATAGGTCCTCGGTACCCCCTTGCTTGTCGTATATGGCGACTAAATGGGGCGGTCCTTCGGATGAGACCGTATAAACCGAGGCCCCGTGTCACAGCAGGTGTGGCACTATAAAGATTCCTCCCTGCTCAAAGGCCCTGAGTGCCGAGCATAGGCCTAAATTTGCAGCCCTTCACCGGCAATGGTGACGTCTCCATATCATTCTGGAGAGGGACGTTAAACAGTATACAATCAATCAATCAATCTTAAAGTTGACAAAAGTGTTAGTGCAAGAAAGGGCTTCCATATTAACTCACGTAAGAGGTTTAACATTTCCTGGTTATTTGCATGTCATGTTTTTGATTTGGAAGATGAAAATAATTTATAGAATAGGAGTATTTCTTCTAGGACTAACTTTTATCGATGGATACGGTATGTACAGCTTCAATATTATAAATTGTTCTATGATGCATTTACTATACTAAAAACATATTTGTTTTTTTTCTTATAGTTCATGTCTTTTAACTGCGCATATCTGTATACAGAACTGATTTAAATCCCATATTTAAGTATTCTATGTTCCTTAGTTCTCCTGGCAAGCGACTGAGCTTTTTTATTAAATGCAGACCAAAAAATCAATTGGAGCTATGACTTTCATATTTCACATGTGTACTTTTTATGACATGGTCTTTCTTTTGGTACCAGCAAATTTGACCTTTTGACCATAAGAGTTACTTATATACAAAAATTCCAAGCATTTACTTTGGCCATAACCTTTGAATGATAGATACAAGGACTTTCATATTTCACATATGCATTGTAAGACCTTTCATTGGATACAAAGAACTTTGACCTTGTGACCTTTACCTTGAAGATTTTGATACTTATGAAAAAAAAGTTAACCTTAGCAATAATTTTTGAAAGGTGAGGGCTACGGCTTTCATGCTATGCTTCACATATGTAATCCACGTAAGAACACATTTCATTGGATACCAAAAAATTGACCCTTTCACTTTGACCTTGGAGTTTGACCTATTTTTGGAAATGTTAGCCTTGGCCACAACTTTTGAACGGTAGATACTATGACTTTCATATTTCACATATGTATTTTTGTGGGAAGACCTTTCATTTGATACTAACAACTTTGAGCTTTTGACCTTGACCTTGGAGATTTCCGTACTTATCTAAAAATCTTCAACCTTGGCCATAACTTTTAAATGGCAAGGGCTAAGGCCTCATACATCTCCTTTTGAGAAGACCTTTCATTGGATAACAAGAACTTTGGTCCTTTGACCTTGACCTTGGAATTGAATTAACTTAAAAAAAACCCAAACTTTGACAATAACCTTTAAAAGGCTAAAGCTTTCATATTTCAAATAGCTAATCCTTGTGGCAAGTCCTTTCCTCTGATATCAAGAATGACCCCTTCGCCAAGCGCTCGGCACTAGAAGTGAAAGTCACGGGTCTTTCGGATATGACCTTAAAAACGTAGGTCCCGTGTCACGGTAGGCGTTGGCACGATAAAGAACCCTCACTGCTCAATGGCCCTGAGTGCCGAGTATAGGTCTAAATTTGAAGCCCTTCACCGGCATCGGTGACGTCTCCATATGAGTGAAAAATTCTCAAGAGGGACGTTAAACAATATACAATCAATCAATCAATCAAGAATGACCTTGATATTGGAGTTTGACCTACTGTTAAAAAACTTTAACCTTGGCCATATCTTTTGAACGGTTAGGATTAGGGTTTACATCTTTCAAATACATGTATGTTATCCTTGTTACGAGACCTTCCCTTAGAAACCAACAACTTTGACCTTTTGACTTTAGAGTTTGTCCTTTCTTTTAAAAATTATCCTTGGTCATAACTTTTGAACAGGTGGTGCTAGGGATTTCGTATTTCACAATTGTATTTCGTGTGAGAAGACCTACTTTGGGTACATGTAATAATATATTTAATTTGAATATAAGAAAAGTTTAATCTTTTCTATGTTGCCATACGGGGTCATCAGTGTTTCACAAACGCATCGTGTTCCTTATATTGAGAAGAGATGGGCTTTCATATTTGACATGAGCATTTCCTGTGACAAGATATTTCCGAGCATGCTATGATTTCTAAAAAAAAACTTCAGTGATAATTTCTAAATGACATATGAAAGGGCGTCCATTTTTGACACAATATGTCATATAAATGACATTTCAACCATAAAGACACCGAAAGCGGGGGACAACAGTTCTTTGAATTTGCTTGTTTCTTCTGTGGTATCTTTTTTCCGCTAGTTTTTTTGGAACCTGTTCATCCTATTCACTTGAAACATTTTAAGGGTTAATATGTGATATGTTTATCATGCACATGTATACACGCGCATGCAAAACGAAAAATGGCCAAGTTACTTCATAAAACCGTAACTTTTCTATTTTTGATAAATTTTTGTGATTTTAGTTTTACAATATATAAATGTTAATGGTGTAGACAAGATAAAACGGTCATTATGAATATGTTTTCATGCGTGAGCATGTACAATATCGATGCTTTAATGTAATATCAATGCTTAAATAACAAATATACTTGATATAGCCGTAATATATATTTTTTTATTAAATGTTTTGATACTCAGGATATAGACATTATTATGACCTTGTCGGTAAATACAATTTATCATTGAGTCAAATTCTGACCGACATTTTTCATACTTATTGTTAGTCCATTATTTATACACTGAGTTGACGACAGATTTTCCCGTTATTTACTATCATGACAAGGAGCACATGGAGGGACGGGTGGGCAGGGAATGATCTTTCCTACATGGCACCTGATCCCGCCTCCAATGTTTTGGAGGTCCGTGTTTGCTCTGCTCCTGTTTTGTATTGTTTTTTAGACTTTTTATCTTAAATACTGTTGCCTCGTTATTCCCATATGTTTCATGCATTTATCGTGTAGACGAGATGACATGGATATCCTGATTAGCGCGAGTGTGTATATTGCTTTAAACGACCAAATATATTTGATTGCCTTACTTAATAAAGTTAAAGCAAATGACACAAAAGTTTTAAGTTTTGTTGTAGATTCATCCATTACAAGACATACAGATTACACAGTCTTCAGCGATGCCTTTCTTATCTTCATATCTTTATACCTCCGGCTTGAAAAGCGGAAGGGGATATAGTAAACGTTTTGTCCGTCCGTCTGTCTAGCTGTACGTCTGTCTGTCCGTCTGTATGTCCGTCCGTCTGTACGTGCGTCTAGCTGTTACGCCGCGTTGGGATACCCATCTCTTATCTGCAACTCCTCTCATACATGTACCACTGAATGAAATTTAATGAAACTTTCACAGAATCTTATTTACATATTGCCATTGCTCATCTCTTATTTTACTTTTTGATCTGATACATATTTTAGGTTCCCAACGACAACACATGGACACTACCGTTATATTCATATGAGAGGCGGGGGTATCATTTAATGAGCTAATTGCTCAAAGTAACTCTAGTTTATATCAAAGATTTTTATCAAAAGATAAAGATACATTATTCCCAAAATCGTCTAGTAGAATTATTTAGAAAAAATAAAAACATTTTCTTTGTCTTTTTTTTTCACGCTACATTACATAAACTTATCGTTATATTTAGCTTTTAAAAATTGTTTTCGAAGATAATTTATCAAGAGGTCGAACCACTGTGATGTTGCCCAAACACCAAAATTGTCAACCCCCATGTGGAGCAACAACTGCAACTGATGGACAAAGAGGAACCTGTACTAACACTGAGTCCATTGGCAAAAGTTCAATAAGTAAAACAACGGTATGGTCTGTGGACCTTGGTGGAAGCCACAGTATTTACAGCATCAGTATACTATTTAAGGAGTTTGCAGGATGGGGTAAGATTTTCTTTTGATTCATAGAGTTTTGCATTTTTCTTTTCGGATCTCCCTTTCCAATCCTATTTGTAAGTTCGAAAATCGCATTGAAGAACTTATCATGGTCAGGAAACACATCATTGCTGAGATTGCGACAAACATTAACTTGCTTTTAAGGGGGCCAACAATAGTTTTATTGTGTGAAAACTACAATAGCGAAACTCTTCATTTTTATACCATATATAACTTGCAATATCTTCAGTGTACATGCAAAGTTTAGGGGAAATATACCGCCCAGGTATTTCTAAGGGACCTTCTCAAAATACAGGTACATTTACTAAAGGATTATATAGGAAAATCTAATTTTTAGCACTATAAAGCAAATTTTACAAATACTTCAATAGAAATTTTGTTTAAACTATAATATTTGATGAGTAATACTATATTATACAATATATGTAAGAAACACAAAATTCTACCGTCTTGTTACCAGAGGGGGTATCTGAAAATGCAAAAAATTAGCAAATTTTACTATTTTTATAGAGTACTTTAGAATATGCCCTGCACAATGGATTCACATGAAAACATAATAAAAAACATTGGAGATTTTCTCAAATTTCTATGTTTTAAATTTCAAGAGCGTATGTTTATTACTTTTTCTTTAAAAGTATTTTCATTATACCTTTATATAGGTACAGATTATCATAACGTCAAAAACACACTGCAATGATGTCAACCTACCTATCAATTGCAAAATCGGTTAAAAAATCAGTTATATCAAATTTTGTTGCATTTTTATACCTATAATTTCTTAATTTTGTTTAATTTTAATAAGTAAGCGAAAAAAGTTCCATTAAAACAGTAAATACACTTCATTTTACTATGATGCGCGAAATATTGCACAATGAAAACTATAGTCGGCCCCCTTAAAACATAATTCATATTTTGACTGCTTAAAATATCACTTCTTTTATATTCATAAACTCAAACGAAAATTTTGTTGTTCCTCCTAAGTTTATAAGCCCGTAAAACCCATTTGAAATCTTTTAACATCTATAGAAGATATATTTTTTATCTAATGCAATAAGAAAAACAATTGAAATATTTCAAGAAACCTAAAGATGGATTGATTGAGTGTTTGATATTAACGTCCTTCTCGAGAAACATTTTACTCATACATGTATAAAAATGCCACCACTTCCCGATGAAGAGCTGCAAATTTTGAGCTGTGAGGGATCTTTTTGTGCCAGCATCGACTGGAACACGGGACCTCGGTCTCATCCGAAGGACCGGTCTCAACGTTCAAATTGGGATTAGAACCCGCTACGTAAAGAATAACTACTTCACGACTCTAAAGCAGACGCTCTAACCACTGTGCAACGCGTGCGAATTAAAACTGAACATACTTTTTAAGGTTTAAAATCAAATTAAGGAATAACTGTCTTATTTTTCGAAGTCATGAAGTGATCAATGGATTGGCTTGTGTGATAATTTGCATAAACGCCGAAGGCTTTTATGCATAAAATTATCACGCAAACCAATCGATTGATCATCTTCATGAAACTGAAAAATCTGACAGTTATTCCTTATATTTACATGCTTTGATTCCGCCAATCCACGTGCTCCAAGCCCAGCTTCTGTCTAGCTGCTTGTCCCGCCCTGCACGTGGTTTTTTTTAACCGCGCCAATACATTGATGGGGAAATAAAGTACATTTACAGTTGGTAATTTTATCTCAGACAGAGACATTGGAAATGTGAATATTAATACATCAATTACAACTCAGCGTAAAAAATTATAATACTTTATCGTGTAGACATTTTCATTCATATATCATATTCAAATTAATTGACACAAGGAGCTAGATGCTATGGAAATGCAGGGTAAACGCTATGTTTTTGGTATCTCAGATAAAGTCAGATTGAATTTCGGTAACGGAAAAATAACTAAAACAGAACAATTCAACTTTACTAAAAAAATTTAAAAACAAACAAACAAATGAAAGTGAAAATATCTTTTGAGCATAAGACTCTGATATAACTTTCAGATTTTTGAAATAACAGACAAAAAAAAAAGGAAAGACTTGTCAATACCATTTTTTTTCTTGTATCAAATGTTTGAGATAGAAAGAAATACTATTATAAGATAAAAGTGAAATCAATCATATCATGCAAATCATATCAATGGAATTTCATTACCTATACAATATTAATTACTTTCATCGTAACTGTAAGTAAACATTTATAAACTTATTTAGTATCAAAGGAGAATGCCATACTTAACAGCAAACAGGTGACAAAAATCAAGTTCTGAACGTTTTGACGAAAACAACCTTATAAATATGTGAATAATAATAGCAATACCTTACATTTTTGTCGACTAAAAAGATATAATCTTTTGTATCAATGATAGCAGTTGCACATTTCTAAAAAGAAATAAAAATAACATAATTATAAATTCTGAATGATAATTGATTTAAGCTATATGTTCATTATATCAAACACTTAATACGCAAGTTTCGAGATGTAACTCTCCTACGATAGAGGTGCAAAAAGTATGCAACTCAGCATGGGAGTGGGACAGGTTTTAGTGTATACAAACGTGCTTATATGTAAATTAATGAACGATGTTTTTATGGCATTTAAAAATTATACCATGTTATAGAAATATAAATATGTTATGCAGTGATGCATTTCATTATTTTATTAAGCTCAACTATATATATTTATATATCTACTTTCAATAAGGATGATTGAAAACGAAAGAATCGTCTTAGTCTTTACACATAGTATAAGGTGGCCATAATTGTAAAAAAAAAATCTTACAAGTCAGTTGGCTTTTTGAGCTTTAACAATGATGAATCAGTGTGTCTTTGAAATTGCCAACGTACAATTATCAGATACATGTATATTTATTATGTTCCCCAAACGAAGTTGGGGAACATATTGTTTTTACTCTGTTTCTTCTTATTATTAAGGTCTTCCGACTTCCTTCGGAAGACCTTATTGTTTTCCTTCTGTTTTTTATTATTATTATTATTAAGGTCTTCCGTTTCCAACGGAAGACCTTATTGTTTTAGTTCGGTTTCTTTTTCTCTATTATTATTATTATTATTCTTCCAACCGATTTTGTGCACGCGATTTCTCAGAAACGGCTCGGCCGATTTACATGAAATTTTTATATGTAATAGCTTATCAACCGATCTTGATAGGTTTTTAAGCGTTTTTATGACGTCACTTCCGGTCGTGAGATATTGGGAATTTTCTGATTTTAAAATGCAATTTTGTCTTGATTACTTTGCGAAAACTGCTTAAGATATGAAGCTAAGATTAATTGGAGATGATAGGTAATGATTTATAGCGTTGCAAAATTGCCTTTTCGTGCGTCGTCAATACTTCCGGTCGAAACCGGAAGCGAATTTAAAAAACGCAATTTTTCAACTTTTCTTTTTTAATATTTTTGATTTAGAATTGAATAAAGACTCCTTTTCTGAATCCAAATATGTAATTTTTTTGAAAATCGACCGAGTCAATCTCGAGATATTTGCATTTGAAAACGCGAAGCGGCGATCCCAATGGCCTAATGGTTAGCGCGTTGGATTGTCACGCGGGCGACCCGGGTTCGATCCCCCGTGTGACCAAAAAATTTTATCATTTTTTCCGCTCGAATTTTTAATATTATTTAATTTTAGACCATTTGGAACAATATATTATAAACTTTTAAGCATATCTTGCGTAATTAGGGGTCACGAAGGGCCAGAATGTTAAATCTTTGACGCTTTATATCTCAAAAAGGGGGGAAATTTTGATAAGCAATATTGAACAAAAGATGATCAAAATAATGTTCTTAACAATATGCATACTTTGAATTTTCGTAGAACAGCCCCATTAAGGTCTTGAAAGAGTGGCCCCTAAATATTTCAATTTAGCATATCTCCACAACGAGTAGAAATCTCTGAATAAGTGTTGAACAAAAAATCTTTAAAATCATAAGACCTTTCATTTGATATCAAGAAAAAGGGGCTGATCCCTGAAATAAGGGGCTCAGAGGGGCCAAAAGTCTTTTATTTATAACTCTCTAATGATCAATATTCTGTTATACATTACTGAAGCAAAAGTATTTATCTTAACGAATTGCAACAATATATGATACAAGTTTGATCATATGTTACGTAATAAGGGGTCAGAAGGGGCCAGAATATCAAATCTTTGATGCTTTATATCTCGAAAATGGGGCATATTTTGATAAGCAATATTGAACAAAAGATGACCAGAATAATGTTCTAAACAATATGCATACTTTCAATTTTTGTAAAACGGCCCCATTAAGGACTTGTAGGAGTGGCCCCTAAATATTTCCTTTGAGCACAAGTCCAAAACGAGTAGAAATCTCTGAATAGGTGTTAAACAAGAAATCTTCAAAATGACAAGTCCTTTTATTTGATATCAAGAAAAAGGGGCTGACCCCTCAAATTAAGGGTTCAGAGGGACCAAAAGTCTTTTATCTATAACTCTCTAATGAACAATATTTTGTGATATATTACTGAAGCAAAAGTGTTTATCTTAACGATTTGCAACAATATATGATGCAATCTTGATCATGTGTTGCGTTATTAGGGGTCACAAGGGGGCAGAATGTCAAATCTTTGACGCTTTATATCTCGAAAATGGGGCATATTTTGATAAGCAATATTGAACAAAAGATGGCCAGAATAATGTTCTTAACAATATGCATACTTTGACTTTTTGTAAAACCGCCCCATTAAGGACTTGTAGGAATGGCCCCTAATTATTTCCGTTTAGCATATCTCTGCAACAAATAGAAATCTCTGAATAAGTGTTGAACAAAAAATCTTTAAAATCATAAGACCTTTCATTTGATATCAAGAAAAAGGGGCTGATCCCTGAAATTAGGGACTCAGAGGGGCCAAAAGTCTCTTTCTTATAACTCTCTAATGATCAATATTCTGTTATAAATTACTGAAGCAAAAGTATTTATCTTAACGAATTGCAACAATATATGATACAATTTTGATCATATGTTACGTAATTAGGGGTCAGAAGGGGCCAGAATATCAAATCTTTGATGCTTTATATCTCGAAAAGGGGGAATATTTTGATAAGCAATATTGAACAAAAGATGACCAGAATAATGTTCTAAACAATATGCGTACTTTGAATTTTTGTAAAACGGCCCCATTAAGGACTTGTAGGAGTGGCCCTTAAATATTTCCATTTAGCATATCTCTACAGCGAATAGAAATCTCTGAATTAGTGTTGAAACAAAATCACAATACCTTTCATTTGATATCAAGAAAAAGGGGCTGACCCCTCAAAATAGGGGCTCAGAGGGGCCAACAGTCTTTGATCTATAACTCTTTAATGATCAATATTTTGTTATACTTTACTGGAGCAAATGTATTCATCATAACGATTTGTATCAATATATGATACAATTTTGATCATATGTTACGTAATTAGGGGTTGCAAGGGACAAAATGCTGTATTTTTTATGCTTTACGTCTCAAAAAGGGGGAGTATTTTTGTAAGCTTTATTGAACAAAAGATGTTCAGAATACCCTGATAAAAATGAGAAATTTTATATTTTAATAAAGGAAAACTTAAAGTCATTCTCTTTTAACGATTATCTCAGTCAAAATCACATCTCATCTTATCTAGAAATTCAACGGAAGACCTACTCGTTGCTCGCAACGAGATCTCATCTAGTTATTAAGGTCTTCCGTCTTCACGGAAGACCTTATAGTGATTCTACTGTTTCTTATTATTAAGGTCTTCCGTCTTCACGGAAGACCTTATAGTGATTCTACTGTTTCTTATTAAGGTCTTCCGTCTTCACGGAAGACCTTATAGTGATTCTATTGTTTCTTATTTATTATTATTATTCTTTTTTTGACAAAATTTTGTGCAGGCGATTTCTCGAAAACTATTCAGCGGTTTTTCATGAAACTTTCACAAAATATGTGTCATTATATGAAGTTGTTACATCCGAAGAGAAATTTGGAAAAATCGCTCTTGGTGCCAAGTTATGGACAATTTCCTGATTTTAAAATGCGATTTTGTCGCCCCTTTTTGTCGAAAATGGCTAAGGATATGATATGGAGACTTATTGGAGAAGATAGATCATGACTTTCTGGTTTGCAGAATCACCTTTTTGTTCGTCGTCAGCACT
>PRKT01001872.1:0-22207 GCA_003671525.1 Saccostrea glomerata | reverse complement strand
TTATTATTATTATTCTTTTTTTGACAAAATTTTGTGCAGGCGATTTCTCGAAAACTATTCAGCGGTTTTTCATGAAACTTTCACAAAATATGTGTCATTATATGAAGTTGTTACATCCGAAGAGAAATTTGGAAAAATCGCTCTTGGTGCCAAGTTATGGACAATTTCCTGATTTTAAAATGCGATTTTGTCGCCCCTTTTTGTCGAAAATGGCTAAGGATATGATATGGAGACTTATTGGAGAAGATAGATCATGACTTTCTGGTTTGCAGAATCACCTTTTTGTTCGTCGTCAGCACTCCCGGTCGTAAAGATGTGCAAATTAAAAAAAATCGTATTTTCTAACTTTTTTGTTTTTCAGTATTTTTCATTTATTTTTGGTATGTTAATAGATA
Organism: Saccostrea glomerata; assembly: GCA_003671525.1. Classification (NCBI taxonomy): domain Eukaryota; kingdom Metazoa; phylum Mollusca; class Bivalvia; order Ostreida; family Ostreidae; genus Saccostrea; species Saccostrea glomerata. The sequence goes on along the minus strand of PRKT01001872.1, from coordinate 21,812 downwards.
TCCTCCTTATAATGCTTACAATATAATTTGTTTGAATGTTGATAAATCTTAACTCTAGATATAAGCATTCAAAAATCGATCAAAGACTTTTGGCCCCTCTGAGCCCCTATTTTGAGGGGTCAGCCCCTTTTTCTTGATATCAAATGAAAGGTATTGTGATTTTTTTCAACATTTATTCAGAGATTTCTATTCGCTGTAGAGATATGCTAAATGGAAATATTTAAGGGCCACTCTTACAAGTCCTTAATGGGGCCGTTTTTCAAAAATTCAAAGAATGCATTTTGTTTAGAGCATTATTCTGGTCATCTTTTGTTCAATATTGCTTATCAAAATATTCCCCCTTTTCGAGATATAAAGCATCAAAGATATGATAATCTGGTCCCTTCGTGACCCTTAATTACGTAACATATGATCAAACTTGTATCATATATTGTTGAAAATCGTTAAGATAAATACTTATGCTTCAGTAATATATAACAGAATATTGATCATTAGAGAGTTATAAATAGAAGAGTTTTGGCCCCTCTGAGCCCTTAATTTCAGGGATCAGCCCCTTTTTCTTGATATCAAATGAAAGGTCTTATGATTTTAAAGATTTTTTGTTCAACACTTATTCAGAGATTTCTACTCGTTGTGGAGATATGCTAAATTGAAATATTTAGGGGCCACTCTTTTAAGTCCTTAATGGGGCCGTTCTATAAAAATTCGAAGTATGCATATTGTTAAGAACATTATTTTGATAATCTTTTGTTCAATATTGCTTATCAAAATATCCCCCCTTTTTGAGATATAAAGCGTCAAAGATTTGACATTCTGGCCCTTCGTGACCCCTAATTACGCAAGATATGCTTAAAAGTTTATGATATATTGTTCCAAATGGTCTAGAATTAAATAATATCGAAAATTCGAGCAGAAAAAATGATAAAATTTTTTGGTCACACGGGGGATCGAACCCGGGTCGCCAGCGTGACAATCCAACGCGCTAACCATTCGGCCATTGGGATCGCCGCTTCGCGTTTTCAAATGCAAATATCTCGAGATTGGCTCGGTCGATTTTCAAAAAAATTACATATTTGGATTCAGAAAAGAGGTCTTTATTCAATTCTAAAACAAAAATATGAAAAAAGAAAAGTTGAAAAATTGCGTTTTCTAAATTCGCTTCCGGTTTCGACCGGAAGTATTGACGACGCACGAAAAGGCGATTCTGCAACGCTATAAATCATGAACTATCATCTCCAATTAAACTTAGCTTCATATCTTAAGCAGTTTTCGCTAAGTAATCAAGACAAAATTGCATTTTAAAATCAGAAAAATCCCCATATCTCACGACCGGAAGTGACGTCATATAAACGCTTAAAAACCTATCAAGATCGATTGATTAGCTATTACATATAAAAATTTTATGTAAATCAGCCGAGCCGTTTTTGAGAAATCGCGTGCACAAAATCGGTTGGAAGAATAATAATAATAATAATAATAATAGAGAAAAAGAAACCGAACGAAAACAATAAGGTCTTCCGTTGGAAACGGAAGACCTTAATAATAATAATAATAGGGAAAAAGAAACCGAAGAATAACAAGAAGGTCTTCCGTTGGAGACGGAAGACCTTAATAATAGGGAAAAAGAAACCGAAGAATAACAAGAAGGTCTTCCGTTGGAGACGGAAGACCTTAATAAGAAACAATAGAATCACTATAAGGTCTTCCGTGAAGACGGAAGACCTTAATAATAAGAAACAGTAGAATCACTATAAGGTCTTCCGTGAAGACGGAAGACCTTAACTAGATGCGATCTCGTTGCGAGCAACGAGTAGGTCTTCCGTCCGAATTTTCTATAAGATGAGATATGACTTTGACTATGATCTTTGATAAAACATCATGGAATCATGCTTTTTCTCTTTTGATTAAATCCTTTTGATTTAGATAATATCATCAATGCGTACTTAATTTGCACATTAATTCTTTTCTTTTTTCTACTTTGAGAAACTACCAAAACCAATTAAAGAAAACTTGTAAGGAGACCTTGGATTATGAATGTAGTTTGACACAGAATTGCAACGAACCTACGACGTGACAATCCAAGTATCCCTTCACATTTCATTGCTCCTTATGTTACTTTCGTTCAAGCAAACGCTAGGCTGCCTCTGTTAACCGCTATTGCGAAATGTCGGAATTGACAGAGACCGCCGCCATTTCGTTCCCGCTTCAGATTTTTGAATGTTAATATCTCGAGTTTGAATTTATGAATTTGCAAACGAATTATATATTCAGCCTAATAAGAAATGTTTCTATCAACTATACTAATATAATTTGAAAAGATTGAAAAACAAAAAAGTTAAAGACGAGAGACTTTTGGCCCCTCTATGCCCCTGATTTGAAGGACTAACCCCGTTTACTTGATATCAAATGAAAGGTCTTACTATATAGCACATTTTTTATTATATATGTCTTAACAAATTATTAACAGGTAAAAAGATATAAAAGAAAACGTGTCAATTTTTGCGAGATGAGTATGAGGCTATTTTCGATCCCAGGCGAGCGTCGATGCCTTTTTACCTGGAAAGCTCTATATGCAAAATGTCACATCTACTATCCTTCCTCCACCTTCACTGAAAATCTCAAGACGATATCTTAAGTCGTTTAGAAGGAGATCTCAGGACAAGCTGACCCTCTAAAAATCAGAAAATCGTCCATATCTCACGACCGGAAGTGACGACGTACTTACGAAAAATTTCCGACAAGGTTCAGATAAATATCTAACAGATCTGAAAATTTGGTGAGAATCGGTCTAGTCGTTTCTGAGAAATCGCGTGCACAAAATCGGTAAGAAAAATAATAATAATAGGGAAAAAGAAACCGAACGAAAACAATAAGGTCTTCCGTTGGAGACGAAAGACCTTAATAAGAAACAGAGTAAAAACAATATGTTCCCCAACTTCGTTTGGGGAACATAATTATGGAGATAAAGAACGGTTATCAAGCTCAAAAATCTAACCAAACAATTCAAAGCAGGGGCACAGGAAATAAGATTTCCAAAATATCAGAGTAATGATCAGGTGCCATGGAGGAGTGAGCATTCCGTATCGATCAGTCACATCCGCTTTGTTCTCATTGTCATGATATCAGGAATTAACAAAAAAAATCCGTCGACAAGTTAGTGTTCAATTATAACCTAACAATTCGAATAAAACTACCAAGTAGCATTTGACGTAATGATAGATTGTATTTGCTGACAAGGTCATTGAATCGAACTGGGATTTAATTCTACAAATGGTTATCCAACTTCAATTCTAAGGATGGAATCTTTCTAAGTCAGGTCAGTTTTGAATGATTTTAATATTCCCAACATCCAATAAGCCTTTTTATTACCATATTTATATTGGATTTCGGAAACTTCATAAAAATTCTTACAAACAAAGATACATAGAGGGTTCCAGCTAGTAATTTTTCTACTAAGCCTCATTCCTTACTCTTCCCTTAAATATTAACAGTTGTGAAGCAGAAATATTTGAAGTAATATCAAAAAATATTTCAGAAGTGGTGTAAATCAAACTTAAAACTTCTAAGGATCCTTTGGAAAAGATGAAATCAATAGACGTAAGCAGCATAAAGATTACGACTTTTCTACTTTATATACAACAATTGCCCACAATAAATTTAAGTCCAAACCTTTTTATCATTAACAATGCTTTTTTAATGAAAAAGGAAATCTCGTAAATTTACTTCCTTTTTCATTGGTCATTTGCAAAATTACCTTGTACTTTGAAGGTTGAGATTAAAAATGATGCTTGAGTTTCTGATTGACAATATCTATGTAGTTTTAGGAAGCCAGGTCTGCCAACAATCGATTAGAATTCCCATTGGGTACAAATTGCGCCCCGTTATTAGCAGGCTTGTTTTTGTATTCATTTATATAATGACGTATTGTAAATTAACAATGGTTATTTCTATTTTCATGCCTATGCGATATATGCTGGTGAGCTTGAGATGAAAGATACCACAGAGTACACGTATGTTTTATATTTGAACATTTTACTTGAAAAAAAGACCTTATCGGTTATCTAGCAACCCAGCTTTGTAATAAACATGATGACTTTAACTTTTCAATCGGCCCTTAATTATGCAGCAATATACATTTATCACCAGTATATGGGGTTTATCTCTGTTGATTTGATATATTAGATTCAGAGCATGCTCTAAGTATGAAAAATTTCTAAAGCGAGATAAGTTATTGAAAAACAAGTTCTGAAACAAGAATATCAGTAGTCTTCTTTAAACTGATCATTACCTTGTTAACAAATACACTCTTTGATTAAGTCAAATACTGACTGATGATTCCATACTAATTGTAAGACCATTATTTACACACTGGATTGTAGAAGAATATTCCCGTTATTTACCGATTATGACAAGGAGCAAACAGCGGATGTGACCGGTCGGTAGGAGATGCTCACTCCTCCATGGCACCTAAAACCCCCTCTGATTTTTAGAAATTCATGTTTACTCTGCTTCAACGTTTGTACATTTTGTTTTGTGTTATTGACTTCTGGGCTTGAATACTGTTCGTTATCTCCGTTATTACATACTTAGAAATAAATACAGGATTTTTGTATATGCGATATGCCTGTCATCAATAGCCGTATCAGTCCTGCAGGGCTGATATGGATTTGAGGGGCTCATACAGATCAATATCACACCCCTAGTAAATTAAACCTCAAAAAACAGAATTTTTGATCATACATATACTTAAGAGGTTACATATTCTCTTAATTTTAACTTTTTGAATGTAAGGATAGTCAAATTGACAATTGATTAATTAATAGAAGTACACGTAGAAACAAACCCAAACTATAGGAGACAATAGACCGTGTACATGTAATAAGTCAGTGCATCATTATTTACTTTTTTTTTCGTAACTTATTGTGTAATGTATTTTTTTACTAAGTATGTAATAAACATTAATAAAAACATACCCTTTTCCATATCACATCCTGTATCAGCCCGAGACACCAATATCAGCCAGAGGGCCTTCGGCACTCGGGCTGATATTGGTGTCTCGGGCTGATACAGGATGTGATATGGAAAAGGGCATGTTTTATTCTCTATATATTTCATTATTTATAAGCAATTTTTTTTTCAGAATTTCAAGAGGAAAAACTTGCTAAAATTTGTTAACTATTTTCATTTCGTACGATATGTATTTGCAAAATCATAAAAGAAATCAACCCTATTTGTTCTGTGTTAGAAAAACACACAAAATACACAAAAAAGACAAAGCTATACACAAAAATATTGCAATGTTAAATTAATGATGTGAAAAAATACATGCTTTCTTTCTGTTCTTCAGGTTTGTTTTTATATTTTTAAAACCTTCAATGAAAAAGCTTATGTCATTTTTTGTTCTTTTTTGTGGACATTGTAACGGCGTTGTAATCAAATGAATAACATCACATGTGTCTCATCTGTAATTAATGTAAACTTTCTTTACCTTCAAAAGCAACAAAAGGATTTTTTAAAACCTTAACGATATAAATTAAAGATTAAGAACACGTCATCTACTTATAACGTCAATCTGAAGGTAAGTCGATCAATTTTGACCACACTTTGAATTTAGATTCATATGACGAGACACATGTTAAATAAAAGTCACAAGGCATAATTGTAAAAGTAAAGCCCTTGGCATCTAGGATATTTGACAGTATGACCAACTTGTATTTAATACTCGATAAAAGTAAACGTAATAACTTATTACTTACTCAAAACAAGTTTACAATTGAAATACGACGGTGATAACGAATAGTATTCAAGCTCAAAAGCCAATTCAACAATACAAAAGTGGAGCAGAAAACAACACGAAAAAGTAAAAGGTGGGATTAGGTGCAATGGATTAATTTTATTTTTTGTTTAATTTGTGCTTCTTTTATATCTATTTACAATGAAGCGCACTGAAGTGGTAAATGTTTTACTTTAGTTGGAAAGTTTGGATGTTTTTCATCGACCGTCAATTGTTACATAATGACAGGCGCAGTTCTTTAGAAACGAAAGAGAAATATTTATCGTAGTGCTTAGAGCACCCTACCATGTGCGACTAGCAAACTGAGTTACACCGAAATTGATTTTAGAAGGTAGAAGAAAGAGTAAGTGTGTCACCTTTTCTTTGAAACACGTATTACAAAAAATTTGTTCATAATTATGCATTTATCATATTTATGGAATACCTGTTCCATACGTTTTTAAATTAACTATTTGTCCGATTTATCATTTCTAATGAAATGGGCGTGTCTTAATATGACAATCAACATTTTAAATACTAGTATAACTCAAACCGTTCTATTCACAAGGAAAATTTTCTCACTTTAATGCACTTTCTTGTATTTTTTGCTAAGTTATTCATTGATGAATGCTTACATCAAAGTTATACAGTGATATTCGCTTTGATAATGCTGTTTAAAATTAGACATCTACTATGCACATTGTATAAATACTAATTTCGTTCGGACATTTTTGAATTTTGTAAGAAGATGCTAACAAATCTTCAAGTTTTTTTCGGAGAATCAAAATTACAAATTGTCAGCGGGTAACATTGTATAGGCTGTTGTTGAAATAAGGGTTAAGCAAACAACTGAGCCATGACATCATATATTTTAGGTCTCATTAGAGATAGAGATAAACATTAGCATGTATGTAGGAAACATAAGAGTCCAAAAGAGAATAAAATATTTTGTAAATTGAGAAATCTAGTGCAGAGAAAAGTAAGGAAAGCTAGATCTTCTTACCTTCAAGACAAAACTGAATAAAATAGGTCTGAGCCTAAGAAATTGTGGCAAAAAATTAAGAACATAGGATACAAATATAAACAAAAAGGTAGTGAAAATATTGTTTTAAACATAGATAGTATAGTACGCAAGGAAGGTAATACTTTAGCTGATTATTTTAACTCTTACTTTATCACTATTGCATTAAAACTTGTAAGCAAGTTACCTAGTCATTCACATATGTTTTCTGTCACATGAAGTTTTTTTTAGAGAGTTTTATGCATATGCAGATAAAACATAGAAACAAAACTTTTTTACTTCAACCTGTGTCTGAAGATTTTATATACAAAGAGCTAAAAAAAATTTGAATTTAAATAAAAGTACTGGTTTAGATAATACGCCAGCAAGGTTTTTAAAAGATGGTGCTTTTTATATTAAGGAACCTATCATGTCCATTGTAAACAAATCTATAACCATGTACCAGAAGATTTTAAAATGGAAGTGATATCTCTCTTCCAGAAAGGAAATTCCCTTGAAGTGGGAAATTATTGGCCAGTTAGTAGACTATGTATAGTGTCAAAGATTTTGGGAAAATGAGTCCATGTTCAACTTTTATATTTTTTAAACGATAATCACTTCTTGTATTTATACCAATAAGGTTTTAGAAACAAATTTTCAACAGATATTTGTTTGATACATATGTTAGATTTTATCAAAAGTAATATATCCAAAGGGCTTTTATAGGTATGGCAATGTTGGATTTACAAAAAGGTTTTAACACTGTTGACCATGCAATTTTATGTGATAAGTTAGAAGTTTTACGAGTTTTATCCACTGAGTGGTTCAAATCTTAATTGTTTTGTAGACGACAACAAGTTCATGTCAAGAATACTTCCTCAGATTTTAATTCGATAAATTGTAGTGTTCCTCAAGGTAGTATTTTAGGACCTCTTTTATTCTTTATATATGTTTGTAATATGGCTGTCAGTATTGATAATGACTGTAAATCAATTCTATATGCTGCTGACAGTGTAATTTTTTATGCACACAGAGATCCTGCTATAATTGCTCAAAAACTGGGCATTGTTCTTGACAAATGTTCTTTATGGTTAGTCTAGTTTATTGCCTCTTCCAAGAAAGCTTAAATTGTCACAGATTTCAAAATTTTGTTATGGTCATGTCATTAAAGGTTCTGAAAGTGTTAAATATTTATGAATCTGTATTGATAAGCTTCTTTTATGTGGAAATATTGTATTAAGCATCATACAAAAAATTAATGCTTGACTTATGTTTATATAATAGAAATGCATCTTGTCTTAGTACATAATATGGAAAGACCCTCTGTTCTGCCTTTAATACAATGTTGTTTTGACTATGCCTGTTCTTTTTGGTGTTGTGGAAAATTTAAACGCAGATTACAAATAACCCAGAACAAAGTGGATCGCTTCATTTTAAACCTTGGTCCAAGAGAGAGTATTTCTAGTACTATAGTACTATTTTAAACTCTCTTAATTTGTTAAGAGTGCAGTATAGAGTTAAACAATTAAGATTAACCTCGTTTTAATACATATCATGGTAATGAGGTTATCTCCATTAACACTTTGTTCTAAATAGTAATATTACAAGAAGTGCAATAAATACGATTTTTTTTATACCTAAGATACACGTAAAGGGAAAGATTCTTTATTATACCCCCCGCTTGAAAAGCGGGAGGGTATATAGTAATCGTTAATTCCGTCCGTCTGTACGTCCGTCCGTCCGTCCGTCTGTCTGTCCGTCCGTCCGTCTGTTACGCTTTGGTGTACCCTTCTCTTATCCGCAACTCCTCTCATACCAATGAAGGAAATTTAATGAAACTTTCACAGAATCTTTATTACATATTGCCATTGTGCACCTCCTATTTTACTTTTTGATCCGACACATATTTTGGGTTACCTAGCCACAACAAAACATGGACTTTGCCATTATAATCATATGGGAGGCGGGGGGTATCATTTAGTGGGCTCATTGCTCACAGTACCTCTAGTTTATTTTAGTTTTATAAGCATTATTGTGATACCTCTTAAGGTAATGATATGTTATTGGAAACATGTCATTTTTCAAAGCATTATGCTATACTCATAAAAGTACCATGACTAAAATCCAATGTTAATGTAATTTTTGTTACTAACATAGTTGTTATTTGAGGACCCCATAAAAAAAAGTTTTTTTAAAGGCTTTCATGGGCTATCCTTAGGTACTATCTATCATATGTATGCCATGCAACTTATTTGATAATTACAATAATTACATGTATATGTTCAATTAGATCTTCATTTATTAGCATTGTGCTGAGATAATGTGTCTTTTTCCTATTAGTCGCCTAATCTGTAGTGTTTTAAATGTGAATCATGACATTTCGTGATATTTTTACCTGAATAAAATTAAATGAAACACTATGTACAAATTCCAGGTACGTTTGGTGTGATGTACGATAAAGAATCAAGCATTTTCAAATCAAGTAAACATCACGCTATTCATAAACTGAACAGATATAGAAATCAATATATAGGATGTAAATTTGGTTGAATATAATCTTCTAGTGACTTTCAGAGTTTGCACCCGACAAAATGTCATTTACGGGGACGAAGGTGTATGGTCACATGACTCAGTTTAATTACGTAATAATCTCTGATAAAATATGTACAAAATAAGATTTAAACCACAGTACTTGTATGATTGTTTAACTGTTTGTTTGAGTTTACCAGCTTGTATAAAAATATCTAAAAAGCTTCAAACTTTCTTGCAAATATTATCAAATTACGGAATAAATTGATCCACTCTTCTATTTCCCTACAGTGCGCGTCCAACGAATCGTTGACGTTATAGGGGATCTCATAGTACAGTAAGATTATACACGGTAAAACACGGGTTGTAGAATATCTTAAAAATGGGTCATGATCAGTACATGATGGGGGTATTTTGTGAATTAGGGAACACAAAAAATATTTTTACATGGTTGTTGAGAGAAATATTTTGTAGGTTTATCTCACTGCGCGTATTTCGCAAATTTGTGACGTCATAGTTAGGTTTTCCGTACTCGAGAATTGTAAACATGACACGTTTTTCTCAAGCTCATGTCTTGTTTAACTATGCCCTGTGCAATATTGAGCTCAGCTTTACCAATCGATATTTTTATAGCTAATCAATAACATGGTGATCTTGCATTTCAACGTAAGTTTTCAAATATTGAATGATAGGATTTTTTGTAAATTAATTTTTTTGTTCTTTAAGTGTCTTAAAAGAGTATGTAATTTTCCGTCTCCAGATGCGATGTGACAAAAGAATATAATTGCTTTTTCAAATTTTTTACCCTATTAATACTCTGAAATATTTTAAAAGACACATGTTCGCTGACATATTTTTATCTATGCTGAAAAAAAAAATAATCCATTATGGACCGATTAATGGGCCCAGCAACATTGAGAATAGTTAGGAGGGTATGGCAGGGCATCAACAATAGTGGGAAACATGGGATAATTTGCATAACGGGCTTCGCCCGTTATGCTTAAATTATCCCATGTTTCCCACTATTGTTGATGTCCGTGACATACCCTCCTAATTAGACAATGATTCCTTATATTTCCATTTCATTGTGAAATAAAATTGTAGATTTAGACTTTAAAAATGTAGATTAATAGATTGAAATCACATGATGGCTTCCATGCCAATTTCAGTAGTCCTCGCCAACCGACGTCAAACACAAAGGCAGCCGCACGAGATTTACATGCATATTTGACCTCCTTAGCGTCAGACACAGAGACAGATGCGCACGGGAATTGCATGCGTATTAGGCCTCCTTAGCTCCCGACCTATCGACCTGCCTAATTTACATTCCGGCAGAATTATCTAGAAATAAACTACCCCTAACTTTCAAAGAGTTATCACAGAGAAAAAAAAATTAGAAATGGAAATATTATATATTTATTTGAGATATGTAAAGTTAGCTACTAGTAACTGGCTACTAGTAGCTGGCTACGACAAGTGGTAAAGTTAGCTACTAGTAGCTGGCTACGAGAAGTAAGAAAATATGGCTACTAGTAACCGGCTACTAGTAGCTGGCTACGAGAAGTATGTAAAGTTAGCTACTAGTAACTGGCTACTAGTAGCTGGCTACGACAAGCATGTAAAGTTGGCTACTAGTAACTGGCTACGAGTAAATGACTTGAACCTTAAAAATAACCGTCTAGTATCTTTCGAGTAAAATTATGCAAAATTGGGATACAAATGTTGATATTCTTGAAGTAGCTGAAATTTTACACCGCTGATATCCACTGATAGTGTTGAAAAAAAAACAATCTCTGAGCTTTTCAACATAATCTGGCACTGAAGTTACCAAGACATCGGTAGTAATAAACTCAGCTACTAGTACCTTTTGTATAGAATTATGCTATTTTGGGAGACAAATGTTGATATTTTTTAAGGAGCTGGTTTGTTATCTCGCTGATATCAACTGATATTGCTGATAAAGATAATTTCTAAGATACTAGTATTCCACATGATCATGCAGTAAAGTTACCAAGATATCGTTAGTAATGAACTCAGCTACTGGAATATTTTGTTTCAAATTATGCTAATTTTGAAGACAAATGTTGATATATTTGAACTAGCTGGGTTTTTTTTACATCGCTGATATCAACTGATATTGCTGATAAAAATAATCTCTAGGGTATTCCACATGATCTGGCGGTAAAATTACTAAGATATCGTTAGTAATGAACTCAGCTACTGGTACCTTTTGTTTCAAATCATGCTTTTTTTTGGAGACAGATGTTGATATTTTTGAAGTAGCTGGTTTGTTACCTCGCTGATATCAACTGATATTGCTAATAAAAATAATCTCTAAGATATTCCACATGATCTGGTAGTAAAGTTACCAAGATATTGTTAATAATGAACTCAGCTCCTGGTACTTTTGTTTCAAATCATGCTATTTTTGGAGACAAATGTTGATATTTTTAAGTAACTGGTTTCTTACCTCGCTGATATCAACTGATATTTCTGATAAAAATAATCTCAAGGTCATTCCACATGATCTGGCAGTAAAGTTACCAAGATATCTTTAGTAATGAACTCAGCTACTACTAACATTTGTTTTAAATCAAGCTATTTTTTTTTAGACAAATGTTGATATTTTTGAAGTAGCTGGTTTGTTACCTCGCTGATATCAACTGATATTGCTAACAAAAATAATCTCTAAGATATTCCACATGATCTGGTAGTAAAGTTACCAAGATATCGTTAGTAATGAACTCAGTTCCTGGTACTTTTGTTTCAAATCATGCTATTTTTGGAGACAAATGTTGATATTTTTTAAGTAACTGGTTTGTTACCTCGCTGATATCAACTGATATTGCTGATAAAAATAATCTCTAGGATATTCCACATGATCTGGCAGTAAAGTTATCAAGATGCTGATAAAAATAATCTCTAGGATATTCCACATGATCTGGCAGTAAAGTTATCAAGATATCGTTAGTAATGACCTCAGCTACTGGTACATTTTGTTTCAAATTATGCTATTTTTTGAGACAATGTTGATATTTTTAAAGTAGCTGGTTTGTTACCTCGTTGATATCAACTGATATTGCTGATAAAAATAATCTCTAGGATATTCCACATGATCTGGCAGTAAAGTTATCAAGATATCGTTAGTAATGAACTCAGCTACTGGTACCGTTTGTTTAGATTTATTATATTTTTGGAGACAATGTTGGTATTTTTAAAGTACCTGGTTTGTCAGCAAGGTAAAAAACCAGCTACTTAAAAAATATCAACATTTGTCTCCAAAAATAGCATAATTTGAAACAAAAGGTACCAGTAGCTGAGTTCATTACTAACGATATCTTGGTAACTTTACTGCCAGATCATGTGGAATATCCTAAAGATTATTTTTATCAGCAATATCAGTTGATATCAACGAGATAACAAACCAGCACTTAAGAATATGAATATTTGTATCCCAAAAATAGCATAATTTTACACAAAAGGTACCTGTAGCTGAGTTCATTACTAACGATATCTTGGTAACTTTACTGCCAGATCATGTGGAATATCCTAGAGATTATTTTTATCAGCAATATCAGTTGATATCAGCGAGATAACAAACCAGCTACCTTAAGAATATGAATATTTGTATCCCAAAAATAGCATAATTTTACACAAAAGGTACCTGTAGCTGAGTTCATTACTAACGATATCTTCGTAACTTTACTGCCAGATCATGTGGAATATCCTAAAGATTATTTTTATCAGCAATATCAGTTGATATCAGCGAGGTAAAAAACCAGCTACTTCAAAAATATCAACATTTGTCTCACAAAATAGCATAATTTGAAACAAAAGGTACCAGTAGCTGAATTCATTACTAACGATATCTTGGTAACTTTACTGCCAGGTCATGTGGAATATCCTAGAGATTATTTTTATCAGCAATATCAGTTGATATCAACGAGGTAACAATCCAGCTACTTCAAAAATACCAACATTGTCTCCAAAAATAGCATAATTTTAAACAAAAGGTACCAGTAGCTGAGTTCATTACTAACGATATCTTGGTAACTTTACTGCATGATCATGTGGAATATCTTAGAGATTATCTTTATCAGCAATATCAGTTGACATCAGCGAGGTAACAAACCAGCTACTTTATAGATATCAACATTTGTCTCCCAAAATAGCATAATTCTAGACAAAAGGTACTAGTAGCTGAGTTTATTACTACCGATGTCTTGGTAACTTCAGTGTCAGATTATGTTGAAAAGCTCAGAGATTGTTTTTTTTTCAACACTATCAGTGGATATCAGCGGTGTTAAATTCCAGCTACTTCAAGAATATCAACATTTGTATCCCAATTTTGCATAATTTTACACAAAAGATAATGAACGGTCACTTTTAAGGTTCAAGTCATTTACTAGTAGCCCGTTACTAGTAGCCAACTTTACATGCTTGTCGTAGCCAGCTACTAGTAGCCAACTTTACATACTTCTCGTAGCCAGTTACAAGTAGCCAAATTTACTTACTTCTCGTAGCCAGCTACTAGTAGCTAACTTTACCACTTGTCGTAGCCAGCTACTAGTAGCCAGTTACTAGTAGCTAACTTTACATATCTATTAATTTGAATGAAACAAAAAAAAAGAAAATGATAGATTGATTAGTTGATATTTTGTAAGTCGGCATACTCAAGTTGAAGAATAATATTCCTTGCTAATTGTCCAGATGCCATTCATTTGAGGTCAAATTGTCCTCTTTAACACTTATACTCTATCTTTGTTTCATGGAAATGAAAGGTAATACATATAGATACATGTATATGTTTAGACATATATATATCCAACCCTGACACATCTGTTTCATTCTTGGGTATTTTACTTGAAAAAAAAACACATTAATGGTAATCTTACAACAAAGCTCTATGGTAAACGTGACATTTACTTTTTAGCTCACCTGAGCCGAAGGCTCAAGTGAGCTTTTCTGATCACATTTTGTCTGTAGTCCGTCTGTCCGTCCATCTGTCTGTCTGTCTGTCTGTCTGTCTGTAAACTTTTCACATTTTCGACTTCTTCTCAAGAACCGCTGAGCCAATTTCAACCAAACTTGCCACAAAGCATCCTTGGGTGAAGGAGATTCAAGTTTGTTCAAATGAAGGGCCACGCCCTCATTCAAGGGGAGATAATAGGGAATTAATAAAAATTTGGTGGCATGTTTGAAAAATCTTCTTCTCAAGAACCACTGTGCCAAGAAAGCTGAAACATACATGGAAGCATCCTCAGATAGTGTAGATTCAAGTTTGTTCAAATCATGACCCCCGGGGGTAGGGCGGGGCCACAATGGCCGACCAAACTTTTACATAGAAATATATAGGAAAATTCTTTTAAAATCTTCTTCTCAAGAACCACTGTGCCAGAAAAGCTGAAACTTATATGGAAGCATCCTCAGGTAGTGTAGATTCAAGTTTGTTCAAATCATGTTCCCGGGGGCTGGGCGGGGCCACAATGGCCGACCTAAGTTTTACATAGAAATATAAAGGAAAATTCTTTAAAAATCTTCTTCTCAAGAACCACTGTGCCAGGAAAGCTGAAACTTACTTGGAAGCATCCTCCGGTAGTGTAGATTCAAGTTTGTTCAAATCATGTTCCCGGGGGTAGGGCGGGGCCACAATGGCCGACCTAAGTTTTACATAGAAATATAAAGGAAAATTCTTTAAAAATCTTCTCTTCAAGAACCACTGTGCCAGGAAAGCTGAAACTTATATGGAAGCATCCTCAGGTAGTGTAGATTCAAGTTTGTTCAAATCATGACCCCCGGGGGTAGGGCGGGGCCCAATCTAATTAAAATTAGATGTTAGATCCGCTCGCATACTCGCTACACTAACATCTAACAACATCCCATTGAGGGTCACATCAGAGGTCAAATTTTATCAACCAATCAAATTGTTACTGGCAAAATTATCTTATATTGTTGAAGCGAATAAGTCAAGAGCCGTTCCGAATTTGACCTCTGACGTGACCCTCAATGGGATGTTGTTAGATGTTAGTGTAGCGAGTATGCGAGTGGATCTAACATCCAATTTTAATTAGATTGGGCGGGGCCACAATGGCCGATCAAAGTTTTACATAAAAATATAAAGGAAAATTCTTTAAAAATCTTCTTCTCAAGAATAGTAAAGTCATAATTGATCATATTTTTTTGAAAGTATCCTCAGGTAGTGTAGATTCAAGTTTGTTCAAATCATGATCCCCAGAAGTAGGGCGGGGCCAAAATGGCCGACCAAAAAGTTTTATTTAGAAATATATAGGAAAACTCTTTAAAAATCTTCTTCTGAAGAATAGTAAAGCCATAATTGATCATATTTATATGGAAGCATCGTCAGGTTGTGTAGATTCATGTTTGTTCAGGCCATGACCCCCGGGGGTTGGGCGGGGCCACAATGGCCGACCTAAGTTTTACATAGAAATATATAGGAAAATTCTTTAAAAATCTTCTTCTCAAGAACCACTGTGCCAGGAAAGCTGAAACTTATGTGGAAGCCTCCTGGGGTAGTGAAGATTCTAAATGGTTAAAATTGTGACCCCCGGGGGTTGGGCGGGGCCACAATAGGGAATCCAAGTTTTACATAGAAATAAATAGGAACAAACTTTAAAAATCCTCTTCTCAAGAACCACTGGGCCAAAAAAGCTGAAACTTATGTGGAAGCCTCCTGGGGTAGTGTAGATTCTAGATTGTTGAAATCATGATCCCCCGGGGCGCAGTCACACTAGGTATTACAATGGGGAAATTGGGTATAGAACGGGAAATTGGGTATAGAACGGCATCACCAATGCTGCTCAGGTGAGCGATGTGGCCCATGGGCCTCTTGTCTGTCTTTATTTCCCTTACTTATGCAGCAATATACCTTCATCACCTGCACTCGTAGTTTAAATAAATCAATTGATTCGATACACAAGAGCATGCTCTACGTATGAACAATTTCAAAACGAGGTAAATTATTGAAAAGAAAATTTATGAAACAAGAATATAAGCAGTCTCGTTTAAAATCATCATTTCGTAAGTTGTATGGTCGATACGATGAGTCTGTCAGTAAATGCAAATTTATCATTGAATCAAATGCTTAATGACGTTTTCATACTTATGTGTTAGTCCATTATTTATACACCGAATTGACGACGGATTTTCCATTTAGTTCCCGATCATGACAACGAGCATATGGTGGATGTGACCGGTCGGCAAGGGATGCTCCCTCCTTCATAGCACCTGATCCCACATATAATGTTTTTGGTGGTCCGTGTTTGCTCTGCTCCTAATTTTTATCGTTTTAAGGACTTTGATATTGAATAATGTTCGTTATCTCCATGTCACCTTTATGACACTCAGTTTTTTAATCTACTTGAAGTCTGCTTTATGACTCAAGGCTTAAAAAGAAAATCACTGCGCAGAAAGGCACTTAAATTTAGAATTACGTTGAATATTGATTTTATATCTATTTCTTTTTCTAGGTTCCATCTGTTATTTTCTCTTTTTTGAAGGTCATTTAATTATTTCAAATAATTTTTTTCAGAGTAATTTTCAATTATCACTTTATGCTTTAAAAAAAGTTACTTAATGTTGTTTGCTTCTACAATAGATTTAAATTACTTATGTGCTCTTAAATACTGAAACTGATGAACAATTCGATTCATGTGAACCTGACGCACATTTGCAGCTCTGATTTGCAGCATGTTAAATAATAAAGAGGGTGGGTGTTTATATATAGAGCATTTTTTACAAATGCCAAATGAGATTACAGATACAATTTCAGAATGCAACAGATGCTGTGGCCCAAAAAATATCCCACACTTTATACAAAAGAAAACTAGTATATATATTTTCTACAACAATAAGAATAGGCACCTTATATAAAAGAAACTAGTACAAGTATTTTCTACAATAACAATAGGTATGTTGGATTGAGAGGGTTCGAGGTGGGTAAAATTTGTAAACCACATTTTCGGAACCCTTATTTTTTTTTATAAGGATATGGCTAATAGCCGTAACTAGAGAATGCTTAAATATAAAATCCGGAAAATCCCTTCGGGACACATGAATCCAAATGCAATAGTGATTAACAAAATTACGCAAATTTGTAAGCATTTAGATCTCATAAATTCCTTTGAATACATAACTACTCTTATATGCTCTGACGTACTGAAACTGATGAACAATTCGGTTCATGTGAACCTGAGGCACATTTGCAGCTCTATTCTGAAGCATGTTAAATAATAAAGAGGGTGTGTGTGTATGTAAAGAGCATTTATTACAAATGCCAAATGAGATTACAGATTTTACAATTTCAGAATGCAGCAGAAGGTGGGGCCCAAAAAATATCCCACACTTTATACAAAAGAAAACTAGTATATATATTTTCTACAACAATTAGAATAGACACCTTATACAAAAGAAACTAGTACATGTATTTTCTACAATAACAATAGGTATGGTGGATTGAAAGGGTTCGAGGTGGGTAAAATTTGTAAACCACATTTTCGGAACCCTTATTTTTTTTTTAAAAGAATATGGCTAATAGCCATAAATAGAGAACGCTTAAATATAAAATCCGGAAAATCTCTTCGGGACCCATGAATTCACACGCAATAGTGATTAACAAAACTCCGCAAATTATTAAGCATTTAGATCACATAAATTCCTTAATGAACATAAATACACTTATTTACTCTTAAATACTGAAACTGATGAACAATTCGGTTCATGCGAACCTGAAGCACATTTGCAGCTCTGTACTGCAGCATGTTAAATAATAAAGAGGGTGTGTGTGTGTGTGTGTATAGAGCTTTTATTACAAATGCCAATTGAGATAATATATTTTAGAATTTCAGAATTCAGCAGAAGCTGGGGCCAAAAAAATATCCCACAAGAGGGACAATGAACTTACAGAGAAGGGTCCCTCGCTCTTAGACTAGCATTTCAAAAACTGGCATAGTTTCAGTTTATATCATACATATTAATCATAAATGAGTGTAATGGTTTACTTTCATTATTAGATTTCAACTGCATTGCGATATTTCAAGTTTTCTGGTGAATACATAATTATTCCTTATATCTAAGCATTATAATTGGCGTCTTTTTCCGTTGCGATAATTTTATGCGTTTTTGTTTCTTAAATGTTTGGATGTGATTTGCTCCAAACAAAGTCCACCCCTATGTCATTCAGTTTTTAAATTAAGTCACTAAATGATATTTGCTTGTACACTAGATTTGAATTATATAGACATATTAAAGAAAACGATTTTTTAACTTGTACTATTATTATTTTTCTACAAGATGCAATCCAATCCTAATATTCAAGTTTTATTAAACAACTCCGTCCATTGTTTTTGCAAACTGAAACATGATTTAATCATATGCTGTTTGAAGTCATTTGCTGGTACGGGTGTAAATTCCTTGTGCGCTTAATGCAATGAAATACTATAGTATACCATATATCATATTATATATGAAGCATGTAACTTGTTGAATACAATTTTCTAGCATCATGTGTTGTAAAATAAAAAAATAAAAACATTTATTAAAAAAAGCAGAATAAAGAACAAAGTGTCCAATGACATTTAACTAAAGTGTTATTTCTTTCTTTTCACGATTAGCAGAAATACAAGCATAATTATTCATCTTTTATTTGTGCGAAAATGTCGGTATTTATAGTGGGAGGTGTAAATAGCACATAAAATCCAAAGTTCCTTTTGATAAAAACCGAAACAAAGTCATGCAATTAAAATGCCGGAGAATATCTGCAATAATTTTGTTGTCTAAGAATTCATTACATCGTAAATGACAGGATCTTTGTTAAATACACATAGCCACATACCTCTTCCCTAACTTCTGCAAAAGAGGTCTCCAGCTTTTCGATTGCTATCACTACATGTTACGTAATATCCTGTCAACTGACCTTGGATCTCTTCCAATAATCTTTTTTCTTTTTTTTTCCTTTTAAACTTTTAAATCATTTAAGGCAGGTTTGTTTACCTTTGCGCCAATAGAATGTCAATAAGTTTATGAGGTTTTTACGCCTTAATTATTGGTAAGGAAAAGACACTAGGAAGGAAAAACTATCATTTAATATTTGATAAAATAATTTTTATAAAAAATATACGGAAATAACCTGAACAGTTTTCAAGCTCAAATGTCCGTAAAACAATATAAAATAGGAGCAAGGCAAACACGTACCTCCAAAACATGAACATTTTCAAATTTGATATTCATAAACCTCTGTAGGTATCAGGACTTTATTATGACAATAAGTAAAGTTGCCAACGATCTTTGTTTTTTAATATAAATGGTTATTATAGGCGACAAAAAAACTGCATTGCACTGAATGAATAGAGGGATATCAAAAGGAGTATATATTATTAGAATTTAACATATTTTATTTCATTGCATCAGGAAAGAAATTGGCTAAATACTAAGTATTTGAGAACATCAATATCCTACATTTTCCTTGGCTGTGTTGAGAAACTAAAAGCTGAACGGTTCCTTACAAAGCTTAAACAATTGCAATGCACATGAATAAACGTAACTAGGAGATCTGTTGTCAACATAAAAATTTTAATTTATTTTTTATTGATTTTGAATAATTTTTGGTGAATTTTCATTTTCAATCTGGTTTGTAGCACATTTTCTCCTGTTTTATTTCATTCTGTAAGTAGAGGGGACTTTTGTCCTCACGCTCTGTAGGAGATTGAAGGTCTACAAAAAGAATTACGTTTATTATGTAATTCTGGAACACACTTTCATTATATATTCTTCTGATAAATGCAATGCTTACCATTTTATTCTTTTATATGTGTTTATATATATTTATGATATACACCATTTCGACACGCGAAAGTGTCGAAAGAATGTTTTTACAGAAAATTTTGCATTTGCTGATTTTTTTTTTATCAAATTATTTTATCTATGAAATATGATTATTCAAACATATTCTGATACAACTTCTATAAAAATGCTTCATAATTCATACTCGTTAATGAATTTGTAATGTATCTTTGAAGATTTATTGAAATGTATTTTTTTAAATTATATATTATATGTACCTGGCTCAATCTTTTGTAAGTGATAATCATCTAACATCTTTATTGATTCACCTTGGGGATCAACATCTGTTGGGGTCTTTTTCTTCTGTAATACATTATTTGTCTCTTATAAACATACCAATAAAAACAGAATTTGATTCATATACATGTACAAATTTATAAATTAATAACTTAAAAAATGATTACATTTATCATTGTTTCGTATTAATAGAAAAGGTAAAATATCAGTGAATATATTGAATGCCTTAAAAAATTTAATTTATTAAAAAAATGTATTTTTTTCTAAAATGTCATTATGTCTTTTAGAATTAATGTCATTTTGCGTTTCTATCATTGCATAAATTAAAACTAAAAGATATGTTTGATTAAAATGACTTACATTCTCGGTGTCTAATCTCGGTATGAAGCACATAATAATGGCGCCCAAAATAGGCGGAAGACCAGCAGCAACAAATGCTATTTCATAGGTTTCAAGATAATCATAAAGAAAACCTGAAATATATAGATGATATTCTTAAATCTGAAACCATATCTCATTAACATCAAGCATTTAAGTATCTATTGTTTATCACCTTTTATTTGAATAAATGTTTTTCTGTGGAAAAACTGATAAGTAATAACTTCTATGTATGAATTGATTAAGTGTAAAATACATCTTAAAAGTGAGTTCAATTATACGTAAGTGTTTAATTAACGAAGATCTCTGCAAACTGTAGAAAAATTGTATCAATGTTTGACTTAAAAAGCAAGATCAATTTTTTTTTATGTGTTTCATACTCATCGTCAATCTTAAGATTCTGTATCAAATTTGAAATATAATTGTTATAGATTAATTCACAAATTTGTTGTGCCATCTGTTGAATTACAGATCTAGCAACAAACCTAGCAACAGGAAACTTAACGACCTCATTTTGTTTCATGCCAATTTGCTGTGACGTCTTATATTTGCCTAGGAATTATCAATATTTTTATTATCAGGGATTAAATTGTAAATCAAAGGAAAGGTCTATTTCGAATTTATCTAAAACAACAAATAGTAGAAATAAACATCAGGTGTTTTTTTAATATTTTTTTTATTTGGGTTCAATTAAAACACTCAAAAAGGATAAAAGGTGCAATCGCCTTTAAAGACTTGACAAAGGAAGATTTAAAAAGCACGTTTAGGTTTATTATTGTATAAAGATGTACAAAATATAGGAAATAATCTATTCTTTGTATATCGTGAAATCACACATTATCGTGTAGGTTATATTTTTGTCGTTTTCGAGGTATGAGAAGACCCACGAATTCATGTTCAACAAAAAATGTAAAATGTTACATACATAACTTCTAAACAATTTCTTCATCCACGAATTCAAATCCCCACGAACCAAGAGACGGTTTTACTCAAAACACGAAATTTTGACCCTACAAAAATATGTGATTTTACCGTATG